>BJBW01003121.1:0-164046 GCA_004320125.1 Scolopax mira
CTCTGATTTGTACGAGTGGCTGCCACGTGGTCCTTTGTTCCCATCCCATTTGTCGGCCAAACCACGACACCTGGGCTTTGTGGTGCTGGTCACAAGCCTCTGAGCCCAGCCATTCAGCTAACTTTCCATCTGCTTCACTGTCCTCTTATCTAGATCGTATTTCATCAGTTTGTTTATGAGGATGTTATGGAAGACAGCATCAAAAGCCTTGCTGAAGCCAAAACAGACAACATAATTTGCTCTTTCCTAATCCACTAAGCCAGCCAACTAGTAGTAGAGGCTATCACAGAATCTTAGAGTCATAGAATCTTAGAATCATAGAGTCATATAATTCTCTAGGTTGGAAGGGACATTTCAGATCATCAAGGCCAACCATCAACCTAACACTGACAAAAACCAGCACTAAACCATATCACTAAGCACTATATCTACCCAGCTTTTAAGTCCTTCAGGGATGACGATTCCATCATTTCCCTGGGCAGCCCATTCCAATGCTTGATAACCCTTAAAAATTAAGAATTTTAATTTAACAGCTTAAATTTTTTTTCCTAATACCCACTTTAAACTTTTGCTGATGCAACGTGAGACGATTTCCTGTTTTGCTATTGCGTGTCACCTGGGAGAAGAGACCAACCTCCACCTCTCTACAACCTCCTTTCAGGTAGTTGTAGAGAGCAATAAGGTCTCCCCTCAGTCTCTTTTTCTCCAGGCTGAAAAAACACAGTTCCCTCTGCTCCTCATAATATTTGTGCTGCAAACCCCTCACCAGCTTTGTTGCCCTTCTCTGGGCATGCTACAGCACCTCAATGTCTTTCTTGTAGTGAGGAACCCAAAACTATCAAGTCTGTCAGGCATGATTTCCTCTTTGTAAATTTGTGCTGACTACTCCCAATCTTGTCCTTTATGTGGTTCAAAATGTTTTCTAGAATTATTTGCTGCATCACCTTCTCTGGGATTGAAGTGACCTGCTTGTAGATCCCTGGGTCCTCCTTCTTGCCCTTCCTGAAGATAAGAGCAACATAAGCTGTGCAATAAGCTGTACCTTGCTGTTAGGTGTTGCATGCACCTTTCTATGCTTGACAAAATCAAATATATATAAAGTCAACCCACAGAATCTGATCCTTCTGAAAATGTTATTCTCAAGCTTTTACTTCTGAAGGCCACTGATGGCAGGCAAGGCAGAGGCCATTCCATTAATGCTGCTTGGATTGGGCAAAGGTGTCCTTCCACACGCAGACCATCAGGGTCCTCAAAATGTCTCTGTCATTTTGCATGAATTTTGAAAAAAGAATTATTATATTGACAGACTGTAATCACTGCCTCTGTGATTGTTACTTAAAATAACCGAAACAGAGAGCTGACGAAGAGCACCAGTTTAAATGGCAAGGGCTGATTCTCTGTTTTGCCCTAAAGATTTCTAAAGCTTCTTTATTTTCCAGAAGAGAGATCTTTCCTTTGGCAGCCACATTTCAGAGAGGTTGACCTCTGCTTGTTATCAGCATCACTGAAAGGTAGTGCGGTTGCCTTTGTTACGGGGACCCAGCCTCCCAAAGGGACTCCTGTGTTTGCTCTCAACTTCCCTGACCGACACAAGGATATCTCCCAGGTCTTAACTCCCCTTAGCTTATCTCTCCTCATGTCTAAACTCCAGTTTAGGGAGCATGTGGCAAGGAATATTTCAGAGCACGGTGCCCCTTCCTTCTCCCAGCTCACGTGTTCGCGGGCCAGTGAGCTCTCTCCTGGGTACCTTTGAATCTGCAGCTGTTAGGCATACAAAGTCTGTATAGCAATTAGTCTTCTAACTAGATATATTAGCTTTTGACTGAACCGTGATTGAATTCTCTTAAAGTTCAAGTGTTACGGCTTGATTAATTTATCTTGGCTCTTGGTAACTTTACTGTAGCCCTATGCAGGTGTGCCACGTGCTGCAGCACGTACCTCAAGCTCTTTGGCCCTTTGGATCTATGGGAAAAGATTTTCCTACAGCTCTCACTTCTAGCTTTAAAATTGGTCTGTGTTGGGTACCAAAGGAAGAATATCAACTTTTATAACAAAAGGTGTCAAGTTCAGGCGTACACAGGATTATATTGCAAACCTCCCAGTCGGTTGCATTTTCCTTTCTCTAGGAATTATAACTACTGAAGAAATTGTAATTCGTTCATGGCTGTGGTGTTCTGCTTTTTATAACCTCCGCAAGGTACAATGATACTGTCAGAAAGAAGGAAGGAACTGAGAAGACTAGAAAAATGCTAAGAAGCTGCTCAACCAAAAATCTGCCCTAAATTATTTCCACAGTTTTACAGGGGCAGTTAACTGAAGTGAAAAGCATTTTTCTTTCAATTAATTGACTAAAGACTAACAATTTTATGTCTTCTGAGGACATGCATGCAATTTAACTGCCTGAAATGTGTAAGATAGTACTTTGACCAAACAGGTGGTAGAAAGGTTGTAACTACAAGCCTTTTACCTCCATTGAGGTTGGACCTGGCAATGTATTGATTTGACAGAGTAGCTCTAAAATTGTGATAAATAAATCCCATCCCACTGAATTGTTCAGCAGCAATCTCCCACCTGGGTCTGCTAATTTCATTATGGATGAACAAGGTCAGGTTGCCAGGGATACTGAAGGCATCCTGGACAGACTGGTAAATGGTCCAGCTGTATTTTCTAATACTTAATACTTTCTGTTTTCTATTTTCTCCTCCCCTTTGGCTTGACCCAAAGGGGATCCAAAATGTGTCAATGGAAATGCATCCATCAACCAAGAAGCTCAGGATTGGGCCTTTGAGAGAACTTTTATAATTCAGTATTTTCAAAAAAGACAGTAAAGAGAAGCCACAGGGAGTCTGAAATATTCTTATGACAACTGATAATCTAGAACAAAGAAAAACTCTAAGGACAAATTCACCATTCAGCATAACATACTTTGCTCTGTTAAAAAGGAAACTTATTTTTTTCCTCTGCAAATGAGACAATATGATGGGGAAATTAAATTAAATGGTGATGTTATTCCCCTGGGGCAAAACAATTCTATTCAATAAATTAATTTTACATCAGTAGCTCTTTCCTTTCTTGAAACTGACAGTAATAACCTGACAGCTTAAAGCTTTAATAAACTTCAAGAACTAGGAGACTGTCCTTCCTCAAAAAAAGAAAAAAATAAGCCAAGTGTATCACAGGTATTAGAGTCTTTCCTTGTTCATTGTAACATAAAAAGTCCTTTAAATTCAATTCTATGTACTGGATTACTTGATGAACCAGACCGCTTAAGATAGTTTTTGACAGCATGCAGTTTTAGTATCTTAATGTTCCCATTCTTCAGAAGATACTCAAAACCTCAATGACATTTCCCATTAGGTGGCTCTAAGTAAATATTATACGAAAAGGGCAAACACATGGAGGAAAAGTATTCTGTCTCTGAGACAGTCCTGTTTTTTAAAAAAAGAATAAGTCATTCTGTACAGACTGCTGTGTGAGTTAAGCCAAAAGGCATGAGCTGGTATTCCCAGTGTCTTTGAGGGTTAGGAGATCTCTCATCATCAGTGTGTGCATTTGAAACAAAATATATTGTAATTTTAAACACAGCATTTGTCTTTCTTTCTCTTTCTCTTCTTTCCTCCTTCTTTCTTTCTTTCTTTCTTGCTTTCTTTCTTGTTTCCTTTCTTTAATGTCAGAAGGAAAATCATCAGTGGTGGAATCTATCCACCAATAAACCCACCACGCGCAGAATCTCATGATGTTAGCTCAGTACCTTAAATTTTGCATAGGAGAACTTGTGCAGCTGCTTCTGTGTCTTCTGAAAAACTGCAAGGGGAAATAAAGGACTCTGACTTTCTTCCTCAATCTCTTTTTATTTTTAATTCTCAAAGTCAGCCCACAAGTGCAAATATTAACCCCCAGCCTTAGAATAAGTCATCTCTTTTATCATTCTTCTCATAAAAACTTTATGTTTCTCCGAAAGTATTTTACAACTGTGACAGAAAGCACTGTGACAGATTCCGGTAGAAGAGGACCAAGAGAAAGCCTGGGAAGTCAGCCAGAAATTAAGAATGATTCCCCTTTTGCACCAGCTCTGGGGTATGACATCATCCCCTGTACTTCGATGCCTCCGTACAAAGCCTTTGGATAACAAGCCAAACATATTGTGCCAAATATCTTTGCTATTATTATCATTTTTCATTTGGGGATGATTCTGATAAATGATTTGTAAATGCAAAAAGGCCATTAAACGGAATAATAAGGAGTTGCTCAATTCTTCAGCTGCACTGAGTAGTTCCAATTAGAGTCTGAAGGAGGAATATTGCCTTTCTATCAGTCAAGCCTGTGACACAGCACATCTCCCTGAGGTCATGGGTCCTGGATACTCAAAGAAAGATGTCACTTGTATTCTCAAATAGATTATAGAGGTTTTCTAATCAGTAAAAATAGGAGTCTCCCTAAAGCATTCATTGGGTAGTTGGGCAGAAAGGGCACTTTAATGGCCTAAACTCAAGGCCCTAGAGCACTATCATTATTCAAAGGACGTTTTGGAATACTGAGTAATTAAGTCGAGTATTTGTTAGTTATTTCTCAGTACTGAATAAGACGATTACTTTTAAATGTTTAACATCACTTCAATTAGCTGAACACTTTCTTTTGCCTATTCATAACTACTTATTTTAGGATGCAGCAGCAAACCATTAAAAGAAGATGAAAACAGAAGAGTACAACTTTAAGGACAGGAAATATTGCTGTTTACCGCCTCCCACCCCTCTTCCCAACTTCTCCTTCCTCTGGTCTCAGTGAGCACTAAGTAAATTTAGGAGACATAGTGTCGAACAGAACTAAAACTTCTGGTGTAGATTCCCAAAAGTAATGCAATGCCGTAGCTGGGTAAATTGTAAAAAGAGAGCACTTGGGTTTCTTATGTATTTTGGGAGTTGTGCAGTGCTTTGTCAAACTGAGGAGTTGGTAAGTGGTTTGTGCAATGTAGAGTTAGTGCTGTCATCACTGTAGTCAGTGGAAAGCCTTTCCTCAAGTTGATTAGGAGTGTAGCTGGACTCCCTACGGCCAGCTTAGATTTAATTGGCACTCCTTGTTAAAGTTATGAGGAGGTGGGTTTGCATATATGCAAGTGCACTTGGGGCCCCAGGTATAAAAAGGCAAGAATAAGGTGGTGTTCTGTTAAATTCTCTATTCAATTCTACTGAAAATATTGATTTAAATTGATTCCCTGCCTCTACTGTTTTTCACTGAAAACAAACAAGAGGTCATTTTTAAGCCCTAGGGCCTATGAGCTTTGGTAATTATGGAAATTTTTTTTTGAAAGACTCAAAAGAGCAAATTGAATATGGTCAGGCAACTTTATTAAAACCTTATATTAATAATACCTAAATTCAGCCCTACTACTCAGCAAGTCACAGGGTCTGGAACATGGTCTTAGCCATTCTTACAAGGTCACCCAGGTGATTTCATTTGACATACGGCAGCAATTCGGCCTCCATTTCTTTTCCCACGGGGCTTATTTAACATACATATCAGAGATGTGATTCTTTTATAGCACTATTGGCATAATGATAATGTCTTTATAATAATAGTGATTTTACATTTTATAAAAAACATTAATAGGGAATTACTGATGCTATACAGTCAACAAAGACAAAGAATGAATTGTACACTTTCATTCTGTAAATTCCATCTTTCGGCATCAAACAAAATACTGTAATTTATTTTTTAAAGCACCAAATTTGGAACAAATAGACCATTAGACTTCTAGTACCAAATAACTCAGATTGTTCAATGAACATATGAATGGTATACCATCAGCAGTATAGAGTTTATTGTTTATTCCCTTTTTCATACCTATGTATTTTTTAGTAAAGTTTTAAAATATGGATAAAATAATTAGGTCATTCATTATGTGTTATTAATGCCACTAGCTATTGGGTTCTTTTAAAAACTGTATTTTGGAAACATATTAACATCCAGAAGAGACTAAGTAGAGAAGAGCCCTTCAGCTTCCCTCAACTTATCTACAGATGTTTCTGAAAAGCCTCAGGTGCCCACCTCACGTGGCCATTCAGACCCAACTCTGTCCTGTCTGGCAGACACCCTCCATGCTTCAGGTTCACAAGATCCTCAGATTTCAGGATCAAACCCACAGTTTTTCTCTTTCACACTGGATGTTTTCTGTGGTTCAGCCCCCTTCATCTCCCGCTCTTGCATCTGTTTTACACCTGATCCCTGAGTGTCTTGTGGATGAGAAACAAATACTTTGTGGGGATCACAAGCCCATTAAGGAAGTAGTGGGGTGAGGTCGGAAAGAGCTGATGCCTTGACAGTGTGAGAAAGAGAGGGCAGATCTACCCATATAAATGTATCAAGAACATTCTTATTTCAAACACACACACACAACCCTAATTATTAAATTCTGTCCAAGGCACTATTACCATTAAGTCCTTGAAAAAGAGATGAAACAGGAAGAAAAGGATGTGTACACTTATTGGGTGGGATTCATCTCACTTAACTTTAGACATCTAAAAATTATTCATCTGAGTTAGTCATCCCTGACTACCCTCAAAGTCAGCAGAGAGAAATAGGCACACCTAAAACACATTCATCCTTCCTATCTTAGAGAAGATGAATTGCTCTTTAGAGTTACCTGCTTCTCTCCATTGATTATAAAGGGGAGCATGAAGTAAATAACTCAGACAACTACCTTTTAGACACTTTTGAATTCAAAGGGCCGAATTTCATCCTTGGAACTTCGAATTAAAATGGTTTCTAAGGTCTGGTTGCATTTTGGTTGCATTTTTTTCAAGCATTGCTGTTAAATTGAAATTTTGCAGTCAGAGCTGCATTTGAGGCACATAAAGTATGAGTTTGTGATTCTATCCAGGAATATATCAAAGACTGCCAGTGGACTTCTGGACCAATCACCTAGAGAAATAAATACACACAAAAGCTTGGGTGACAAAGCTTCTGCAGACACAGTCAGAAGTATGCTGATCAAAGCTGAGATTTTTCATGTATAAGATCTTAAAAATAAATTAATATTCAGTGTAAATAAAAATCCTGCTACTACTCTGAAAAACCCTGTGAAGTGAAAAACCTTTCCAAGTTTCATTTTAGTATTCTAGATTAGCTAATTCACTAGTAATAAGAGTAGTATTTCACTTCTGTAAAATTATCTAAAAGTCATTGGTTCTATAAGTCTTTCTAAGGACTTTGAAAGTCCTTGAAAGATTTAAATTAAAACTGAATTATTTTTGACTGTGATAAAAATATGGCTCTGACTATGTTCCCAAAGTGTGTACATTGAATTTAGTTTTCAGGATTGGTTAGGGTAGAACTTTTTTTTCTTCTGAATTAGTCTCATAAATTTACTGAGGAAAAAAGGTACCATCGTTTTGATCAGTATCTTCATGGTAACAGTATTTTATGTGGGTATAAAAGATCATTGCTCAGTTTCTTTTTTGAATCAGGTAGATTTAAATAACAGCTTTCACGAAAGCCTTCAAATTATAATGCTGTAAGCTATATGGGAAGGAGTTAACTTTTTAAGGATGGTTACTGAAACTGAATTAATCTGTGAACTGGAATGCCAAAAGGAAAGTCTCTGAATTCCTCCACTTCATTAAAAATATCTAGATCTTAGTCTATAAATCCCAATTCACAGACATGGCAGCGTTTATTCTGATTTTTACAAGGTGTGGTTTCACTCTCCTTTTTGAAAACTACCTTAACCAAAAAAGATAAACAAAGCATTGAATGAAATATAAATGATTCTATATGGAAAAAATAGCCACTAATTCCATATATTTAAAGGTTTTGTGTTGTGCCTATTTAGTTACAAGTTATTTTTAAAAAATAGTTCATCTCACTAGAATCTGGATGGTGAAGCCCATATGGTAAGACTCATATATTCAGGAATAAGAATTTGAGCGGTTTTGTTTGCTAGAGCTTTTTGTTTATTTACTGTTTTTACTGGATGAAGAGGTGCCTCTGTTGGTTATTATGGAAATATTTTGTCAAAGCGGAACATTTGGCAGCAAAAACTCACTCTAAATTTATCAATATATATATTTGGATGTTTCCAGATGGTTTTCTGGGTCTTGGACTTTCACAAAGCAACACAAAACAAACACTTGTCTTTACGAAATATTCTAGCTATGAAAGGTTATTTTTTCCAGTCATTGAAGTGATATTTTTAGTCAATCTTGATCTGGTACAACAGAATAAATCCCTCCAGCAAGCTGAACTTACTGACACTATTTAGTATTTACACACAGCAGGGAGGCTAGTCTATCCCAGGTATTTATACTTTTTAAGGGCTCTGCAGTGTATCAGAACATGCGTACGTTTATCTGTAGACATGGTGTTAGCTCCTGACTGGTTCCTCTTTGGAAGTAGGACATGTGGACTCAAGGATAGGAATGCTAGAAAGATGTGAGTAATAGCAGAATGCATGTTGCTGGGCTTTCAAAGTTTAGGAAAGTGTAGAAACTTACAAAGTGCATCTCTTCATAATTTTGTACTCTGATGCTTTGAAAAGACAAGGTATCCTGGGGCATCTCCATAGGTTTTTTGTAAATTGATGCATAGTAACTACTAAATTCTTTTTCTTACCCCATAGGCTTAGATGCAGGTAAAATATCAGGTTAAGTTCTACTTTCACACGCTAAAAATCCATTGAGTTATAGAAGGCAAAAAGCTTTAAGTCTTGGTGCTGTATTGAGAAAGAAAGGATTTAAGGTTTGCTTGAGGTTTTGGGCTACTGAGGGTTTTTACTGGTTTTATGACACTGTCCTCCATTTTCTGAAGTCTTTTGGTCAAGTTGCTTTTCAGTGAGGGATAACCTATAGATGTTGGGGATCAAATAAAATAATAGTTCAAAACCTTTATCTCTTATTCCTAGAAAGGAATCTGGGGGAGGAAAAATCCCACACAACTCACCCCTAAAATACCAAACCCTCCAGACTTTCATGAAGAGCTAATTTTTTCCAGGTAGACCTCTGAAAGAGACAGGTAGTCCTTGTATACTGACTATACCTTGTATACTGACTTATTCCTAACATATCACTGCTTCAGATCCAATTCCTATCAATCGCATTCTATAAGACACTGCAAAATAAAAATCAAGTACAAGGTTTCAAAAGTCAATTTTACTCTGAATTTCCCCATTGATTTGTTCTCTGCTTCCATGGGAATCTCAATTAACATTTAAAAAACCACTTATTATTCACTTTTTTTTCTTCTCCAAAAGAAAGAGTAGAAGCAAGTGGAAGTTAGCATTAGTTGGATTATTTATGATGTTGAATCTATCAAGATAAATTCATAGTAATTTTTTCTTCAAGTTACCCATGCTCCACATCTGAGTTGCATGGTCTCAGAGCTAGGTACTAATGAGATTACCATGAAAGAGGATAAAGTTGGCATTAGTCCCTGCAGCTGTGTAGGGCTGTCTATGTGATTTTGGAGCCCATGTGACATGAGCTTGGATGCTCTGACTCACCACTGAGAGCAAAACACTTCATCACTAACATATTGGGAGGAATTAGAGGTGGCAGAGCCGGACAATCCAAATAAAAGGCAGTATGGATGGATTTACTGGAATCAAGTTTACTGACGTAGAAAGTTAACCTCACATTGTAGAAGCATACAGGGAAAAGGATCTTACTTGATCAACTTAATTCATGCATTTCTCATGATTAATGGATGTTTTATGATACGACATGAAAAGAACAACCTGTACACCTCTTCCAAATCTCTGCAGCAGCCTGTCTTTTCACCCAGTGTCACGCTGCTCAAGTGTTTCAGCTTTGCTGGTTTCTGGCTTTTACTGTACAAAATTATGAGGATTTTAGCACCTGATCACAAAACGTCTAGACCTTCTTCATTCACTCTGCCATCTGTAATATTTCCCAACTTCTGGTCTATGAAGCCTTTAATAGCTAGCTAAACAGTATGCTCTATTACTGTACGTTATGGGTTTTATTATGCTGATGTTAAAAGTTGAACAGTGAGGACTGACAAGCTAAGATTCCTTCTTCATTCTGCCAACATACCTTCAGTCTCATTATCCTTGCCTTGAGCTTTTCTTAGCACAAATTATTGATTGTGCCCAGTCATGCTAATTTGTGTTTCTGACATTGAACAGAATATGTCCACCTTCTCTGGTCAAGCCATGAGAGAGAAATTAACCTTGGGCTCCTCACACAGTATAATAGAACTGAACTGGAATCTAGCATCATCTAATGGAAAGATTTGTGTAGTTTGTTTAAATTTCTTTACTTCTTACCTGTAGAAGAGGTAATTATGAGACCAAATTGATCTACAAATTGTTCCTTGGGCTCAAAGTATTAATTGATACCAGCATTATAAAAGCTTTGACAGAATGTTTCTACAACATTTTTAAGCAGATTAAATCTTTTTAATTTCTGAAATTAACCAGTAAGTATTGATCACCAGTACCCTTATTTTAGATGAGGACAAAAGATGTAGGTTTAGTAAATACAGTGGTTTGTAATTAGAAAACATTTGAGTAAAAGTAAAGATTTAGAACAAAACCTTTGTAAAGGTTGAAAATAATCTTCATATCCAGAAAAATATATAAATGGTTCAATTTAGCTCCAAACCTGAGCATGCCTGCAAGACTCTGGTTTAGATTTCAGTCCTTAACTGTATGTATTTATTACCTTCACCTCCATTTTTCAGACAAGAAAATCAGAAAAAGAAAGCTTAGGCTTTTTCCAAAAGTGTTCATGCATTTTGGATAATGGTGTAGTAGGATTTCACATTGAATTCTCAAACCAAAGTAACCATATGCTTCTTGACCATGCTATAAAATAGGTCTCAGTGGCTCATTCGAGGATGTATGGAAGAGAAAGCAGTGGAATTCAAACCTTGTTATTTCCTGGTCTGTGCTGCAATGACAAGGCTGTCATTACTATGAAAACAAGGACTGTGCTAAAGGAAAGCATATAACAATAACAGAAGCAGTTCTAGAAGGCATTTATATGAACTTCAGTTTCGCAATGCAGAGAATTTTCTTATTACAGTATGTGGGTTTCCTTCAGTACTGCACCACAAATCCCACAAACATTTCCTGCAGCCTTGACACACTTGATTTCAATCACTTTTGAATTCATATTTAACAACTATATGTGGTACAGAAATATAATGTCAAAGAAAGCAAAACCCAAGAAGAAAGAAACAATAAAGACAAATGAGAATTAAATGAAAGAATGGTTGAATTAAAACAATGGAAATACAAAAAGATAGTCAGGGACAATAGAGAAATAAAAAAAAAAATTAAGTTAATTGGAAAAACTAAAAATAAACTAGATTTCATCTGATTTAGGACTGAATCAAGCCATGTATTGGGATCTTTTATAATAACGAGTGAACTTTTCCCTGTGAAAGTCATCCCATACTTTTTTTCCCCTGGGACTACCTGCACAAGTAGCTTTCACAGCTGTGAGAAATAGGTTCAAACTTACTGGCCCATATCATTGGATAAGGAGAAAAATCAACTGGATTCTTATTTGAGAGAAAAAGCATGCGTATTCTTGCCTGGATGTGATTTGTCTGAGGACATGAGCTTAAGTAGGAAAACTATAAAGCCTAACACTGATTACACTAATCCTCCCTAAATCCATGAGGACTTGTCCAGCATCCCATATAGAATATTTCAAATAAAACATTGAATTTTGAAAACTTCCCTGTTTAGGCTTGCCAAGCCTATAATGTGTTTAGGTGCATATTCCAATACCATTGATCTTTCAGAAGAAAAAAAAAAAAATCACCTTCTTGACACTGCACCAAAACAGATGGCACTTTTGATTCTTAGATGTATGTTGTGTTTATTCTGGTTTTTGAAAAAGACTCAGTGACTGATAGGGAAGAAATTAAAATAAATAGGAGCAGCATTTGCCAACGTGAAGCGCTTGAACTCTAGTGAAACTATGTGGTTTCTGGTATAGACAAGTGGGCACAGAGGGTCCAGAGCAGTATGTCACTGAAGCCAGTTACCAGGGAGACCTGTTTCCATGTGTGTGGCTCTTGAGTGTGAGGCCACTGGGACACCAGGTGATCCAGAGACCATCTACTGGTTAAACTGTATGTTTAAGGCCAGTTGCCGGAGGGATCCTCCATGTCCGGGTGTGTATGTGAGCGTGTGGACATGTGTGTGTGTATCTGTGTGTGAGAGGGACTGTACTGGCTACTGGAGTGGGGTTGCAGATCCAGGGGGTTTGTATGTCCAGGCACCAGCCACTGAGGAGACTGGGATCCAGTGACAGCTACCAGATGGACTGTCTGCTGGAACATACCATATTCTATATATCCGTATGTACTTTCCACTGCCTTTCATTCTGCTCAGCCCGGGGGGAACAGGACGAGGCCATCGGTGCTATTTGTATTTGCACGAGTACTGTGTTTTCTCTCTGGGTTGATCCGCGTGGCCAGCTGTGTGTGCATGTATATATATGCATGGGGTGTACACATCTGTGTACGTACAGGGAATACACGCTCAGGCTCGCTACTGGCTGGACCTGGGGGCACAGAGCTCACCTCTCCTCTGTCGGCTTGCGGCAACCCCATGCCTGGTGGTGGCTCTGCTCCTCATACAGCCCTGTGGCCAGAGTGCCTGAGGTTAAGTGGAATAAATTATGAGCCTGAAGTTCTAAAACATAGTGGCTGACTGCAAAAATAGTCCTGAAATGCACATATATTTGTTTATCCTCATAACACTGCTTCAAATACAATTTTCAAACTATGAAAACCGTCCCATTTCCATTTAAGAAGTATGTTGAAAGCAAGTACTGTTTAGGTGCATGTCCTTATAACAAAATTAATTTTGCATTGTATTTCATTATTGCCACCTGTAAAGTAGGGATAATGACCCTGATTTCTTTAAGACAACTGCGTCTCAATATTTTTATTGCTATGCTGGACAAAACGTTCCTCAGAAAAGCAAAAAAAATCAGATACAGGGCCCATCTTCTCTAATGTTGCTGCAATGATTTTCATTCACAATCAAACAAAAGGAAAATTAAACTTGACATACCCCTTTGTCACTTGTATTTTTCACCGTGTTTTATTTTCTTACTCAGGTATGTAAGTATGTAGCATTTGTTGCGTAATATATTTCTCTTCTGCAGTCATAGAGTAATGCAGAGAAGGGGAATTACGGCTTTTTTCTGGGCTACTTTTGAATGTTTCTTGGATCACAAAAACCCTGCAGATTACAGGTGGAGAAACATTTCTTGAAAACACTTTGAGATCTTGTGATGGAAGTAATATATAGGAGTAAAGTAGTACTACCAGCAAAGAAGATAGCTGCAGACGTCCTGTGTGCTTTGGCTAAGAGTTCACACCCTGTAGGCAACAACAACCTTTCTTCTTTGGCATAAAAGCAATGCTTTAGAATTGAACAAAATGCACTTTTATAACCGCACAAAGTACATTTTAAAAATGTATTATTAAAACTTCTATTGAAATGAACATTAACATATCTGAACATGCAAAAAAACCCATCTGTAAAAATGAGAAAATACTGAACATTTACCTCAGTTCCCATTGAGGATAGCAGGAGTTTAGACCTCTATTTCAGTGGAGGCAGAGGTAGGCCAAAGCTGGAAACTTTCCAGAATTCCCTCTCAACTCTTTCTTCTTCCCGTGTGAAGTCCCAAAAGAGAACAAACAAAACAAAAAGAAAGGAAGAAACCCAACAGGCTCTGAACTCTTTCCCTGCTCCCCGCCGTTCATGAAGGACTTCTGCATGGCCTCATAAATTCTGTGGTCAGAGACAAATTCCTTGAATTTCTTCCACTGTGGAAGCACTGGGGAGCCATAGCGTGCCAACAGTCTGCTGAGGGATGCTCCACATGCAATCAATGGGGAGTTTTGTGTTTGGGAGCTGATGGCAGAACGTACCCCACAGATCTGCCATAAATTCATCCCTCTGTTGCATCAAAACAGTTTGTTATATTTGGGTACCAGCTGGAACTGATGACTAGCTCTTTGAGATCT
Source organism: Scolopax mira (assembly GCA_004320125.1). Taxonomy (NCBI): domain Eukaryota; kingdom Metazoa; phylum Chordata; class Aves; order Charadriiformes; family Scolopacidae; genus Scolopax; species Scolopax mira. The sequence goes on from BJBW01003121.1 coordinate 14,014, forward strand.
TGGTTATCATATGAGTCATGACCTATTGAGATAAGCAGGGGAGCAGACAGGAATATTGGGGATCTAAGCTTGGCTCTGCATGTGGTTTTGTCTTGAGGTCAAAGAAGCAAACAATCTTTTTAACTGCATTAAGGAAAAGATAGTGATTGCTGCTGGAAGTATTGGTTTAAACAATGTCATTAAAATATTATGCTCATGCAATTATGCACGTTGTTACACACACCCTCTTTTTTTTTTTTAAATAGCAAAGTGATGGAAGGGCTTGGAAAAATATTACTTTAGGAAGAAATTGAGTAAGTTTGAGTAATTTGTTTAAGACAGCAGTAGATCATCATATGAAAAGACGAAAGAATAGTAAAAGAAAAAAGGATATAGATATGATAAAAAAACTATGAACACTCTTTTCCTTCTCTCTGGAATCAAAAGAGAAAAGGGAAACTGAAGATTTTGAAGTCAATAAAAAAACCCAACTTTTGCATTTGACAGAAAGTTCAGTTGTGGAACTCTTGTGGGATAATAATTAACAAAAGTGTTAGACAAATTGGAAAGGCATGAATGTGTTTTCAGATTCATAGCAATGCTTAACAGATGTTTTTAGGTGGACAGAAATGAAATGTATTATGATGAACAGCTAAAACCCATAAATTCATGCAAAGTATTTTTTTAAAGACATAATAGCTGATTATAGAAATTGTATATGATTTTCCTAGGATGGAGTTCAGGCTTTGTGTCAAAAAGAAGCAACAACAGGATAAACACAATATAATAATAGTATAACATAACATAAAGCATAATATCATATAAAAATCTCACATGAGTTTTCTAAGGGTTCCTGTGAGAAACAGGAAAATTATGTCTGTACAGACATCATTTCAGAGCTACATTTTTTTATTTTTCAGTAATGTCAGTCCAAATTGGCAGAGAGAGACTGGAAACAACACACATAATTAAATTAAAGTATACTGAAGAGGGATGGTTCTCTAGAATTCAACAACCAATGGTAGAGATGAGAGCTGAAGATCAATAAACATTGAAGAATTAGAGAGGCAGAAAATATGAGTAAATGTATGAAACATTTTAAAATCAGAACTATGTATTGATGGGGAATAGAAATCAGATAAAAAGGGAGAAGCAAACAAAACAGAATGATTAAGAGAATTGACATGCTTAAAGAAAACAAGGAATTTAATAATTAAAATATCTACTGTCAAAAGAAAACAAAAGGACAAGTGAAAGAAAATAAATGAGTAAAGTAAAAGTCAAATCAAACAAAGGAACTATGATCAAATAAAAATGGCAACTGACTTTGGATTTCTAAAAGTTCAACACAGAGCGTTATACTCCTTTTGTCTTCTCGTCTCTTTGTGTTTAATAACACAATCAGAGAAGTCACTTATTTAATTACAGTCTCTCTCCTTGCCTTCACTACACACATAATTTCTGTGTTTGGTAAGAATTGCCTATGGGATCTCAAGCAAATCACTTAACTCCTCTCTCACCTCGGTTCTCTCGTCTGAAAACAGTGCATATGAAGTGTCGCCTTTTTCCCCGAGAGGGTTTATTTTTAATTTTTGTTCTATGTTCTTTTGCCACAACTCTTGTTTGAACACCTGGTAATTTTTCCAACTGCACCATGCAAGCCTATGAGCCAGGGCGTGTAGGGGGGGAGGCTTTGTTTTCTGTCTTCCTCATTGCTACTCATTTCTTGCATGACTCTGGATAGGTCACTTAACCTCTGTGAGCTTCTGCTTCCCCATTCAGATGGTGGGATAATACTGACCTACCTCAGAAAGGGATGTGAGGCTAAATTAGTGCTTAGAAAGGAGTGCTGAAGTACAAGGTGTAAAGTATTATTATGCTGAGTGCTTCACCAGTGAGAAACTAACCTCGCGACTGAAAATCAGTTTAATATATGAAGCTCTAGCAGCTAGCATGGATTTGCTGATGAGAAGGGTGGCTGCCCTTGAGAATGGAAAAACACAGTCCCACACTGCTCTGACCACATTCACTTTGCTTACTCAAGAGCAGACAATGACAGGCAGGGGCTGGAGGGAGAAGGAGGAGGGGAGGATTTAAAGTTAATCTTGCCATGCGACTGTGTGCAAGAATTGCTGTCAGTACAGAAAACTGACACAAGGTAGGGAATGAATCCAAAAGACATAAGCTAAAAATGTGATCAAGGAAGAAGCTTTGCTTTTTCTTTTCATTTTTTAGAAGCTTTGCTTTTTTTTTTTTTTCATTTTTTCTTCCACCCCTCCTCCTCATTGTTTTATTTGGTGCAGCAATCTAGACCTCCTCCACGGCTCCCTCCCAAACCCCTTCCCATGGGAAAAAAAGAGGGGAACTCATATTAACCAGTGTCTCTTTCTACTGTAAGTAGGGAAATGCTTCAACACTAAGTCACTTAACTGTAGGTTACCACGCAGCCATACTGCTCCCTGTGAATTATGTATGGCTATTCAAAGCAGATATTAGGCTGCATGTGCAGATACCACTGTACATATTAGGTTACTCCAAATAAGGATACCTCTGGTGAGGTTGGAAAAAAGTCGCAGCTTTTCAGACATATTTAGGGAAAAGAAGATGTATTGAAGTAGCTGAATTAATAGATCAATGCACCAAAGTTTATGGGTACAAGTCAGCTGTCACAGGCAGGGTTAAGGGAGTTATAATATTCCAGTGAAGTCCCAAGCTTAAAATAAAATAATAATAATAATAATAATAAAAGATTAAAACTGCTCTGTCATTTAATTGATAGACCAAACCTGAATCAATCACTCTTGATTGCTGACCAGCTCTCACATTCACCATATGTCTCTGGATTTCTAAACGCAAATATAAATCTTTTCACCAGGTTTGAACACAGCAAAACCTTAACGGTGAAGTTTCTGTCACTGAGCTGAAAAGAAAGGCAGATGAAGAAGCAGAGATTCTTATTCTGCCACTATCATTCATACAAATGGCTGTCTTGAATCACTGCAGAAAGATAGGTACTTGAAAAGCAGAATCTGGCCCGGAATAGTGATATGTATTATAAATTGAACACTCCTTGTAAAACTTACAGTGTGTCCTCTGAGCATGTGTGTGATTGTTGCACGTGCTCCATGTGGTATAATCCCCCCCAAAGAAGCCGTAATATGAATCATCCAGCAGCACAATTAGTTGAATAGATCTCTTGTCCTTCCCAGCCCTTCAGCTCCAGTAGCCTAATCCCATCCCATTCTGTCTCCTCCATGCAAGCAACCATCCTTTCTCTTCTGTCCATTGGAAACAAGCAAACAAGCAAGACAGATCACTTCACAGTTCTAGTCAAACACAGAAATAGCCATGCACACATATTTATATATATACAAATATGCATTTATGTATATATGTATTTATATGTATCCATATATGTACCTGTATACGTATATATGTATTTCCATGTGTATTTCTATGAATACAGTCAAGGTGACAGTAACCTCCACTGAGGGTAAGTTGTGAGGAATCAGGAGCAACAGTTCAATGGTCCAGAGGGTGGAAGAAACCCTTGAACAAACTCTGATGCCACAAAAATTCATAAGGTAAAACCACAGATAACAGAGGAGCAGATGCTTCCATATAGGTTTTTCTTAACCTCACAAAAATAATTTGAGAATCATTAAAATATAACTGTTAGCACAATAGTTGCAATATAAAATGTGATTTCTGCAGTGCAGTTACTTGTGGAATAGCACAGCAATCTCCTATGCTGAGCCATGCTCTACCTACAAGAACGCATTCAACACCCTGGCAAAGTACATTTCATCTGCCAGTAGTAAACTCTTCCTTCTTGTCCAAACGTGTATCATGCTTCACACCTCAGGTTTGATCAGATTAAACTTTTACCCTGGTAAGGCATATATCTATAATAAATGTATAATAAATGTATATTCACCGTTTTCTCTAAAACATCCTTGTCAGAAGTGATAATTACTGTAGCCTTGATTCTGCTACCTAGAATATAAATAAATAATAACCACATCTAGGGACCATTCTGTGTGAGGTGAAGTAGGCAGCTGCCTATGACAGCAGGCAGGTGGGGGGCAGAAGAACAGCCATGACCCCTCAACCTCCCAATAATTTTCCCTGTGCCTGAGCTCTGCAGATCTGTGCCAGTCAGTGCTCACACAAGGCCCTGGCATTTATGCAGCAGAGGCCACGGCTGGTCTGTAGTGGCTTTCTTCATCCCCATCCTTCCTCATGGCTTGGAGAAGCCATCCTGCCCCTGAGAGTCTTCCCCTGGGTTCTTTGCTCTGAGTCTGCCCATGCCACCTCCCCCACTGAGGAAAGAACAGCCTGCTATGTTGTGGCTCTAGATTCTCATCTTTGGGGCAGCAAAATTCAATTTTTCAGTGGCACAGGTAACTTTGAGATGCCTTTGAATAATACATATTTCCAGGGCCAGGGTGATAAGGCATACTGGTATAAATTTAACCTAAATAGGTGAAAAATAGAATAATAAATAATTGGCATTTTTTATTCTGTCTTTTTTTGAACATGATGCTCTCCTTAATGTACTTGACAAACTCTAATATAAAAAACTTCAGCTGCTAATTCAAGATAATCTAGGTTTTCTCCTGGCAAAATTGAAGTAAATATAAATCACTTCCCCTGATGATGTTTACAATATTTATTCATGGACCCTTCAGTATGAAGCACTTTGATTAAACAATTTAGCAAAAGCACAGCAAACCCACCTGCTGTACAGGGAACAAGAACTGAGCATCTCCAAGGTTGTTACGAGCTATTATATCTGTATGAAAAAGATGCTTTACACTTGCAGTCAGAGATCCGGAAAAGTGACAGCTCTACAAATACACATGAGCAAAACACGACGACATGGGAAACGGCCTATTCCCAGCCTTTTCTGTATGCTTTATGAAAGTGGAAAGTTTTTTGAGATTATCTGCAGTAATTAGGAGTCCCCAGTTGTGTTTACATGGTTAGCAAGTGTAAAATGTGATGACCTGCTGAGGATTTGCAAACAGCTAAGTTATAATGATGGATCGTGGTGAGAGGACATGTAAGATTTCCCAGACTTCTGCTGGGAATACTTCAAAAATAAAGCACGTTGTTTTCCCTTGGGGTTTATAACACCTCTTTGACTTAATCAGCTTGCCTTTTTGCTCTCAAGGAGAAATTTCTCCAATTTTACTCATCGGGAGAAATCACAATGTTCACAGCATTATGGCAGTGATTTTTTAACTATCTTTTCTCATGGGAGACACTGGATTAGGGTAACAAATAACTCCCCTGTAAAAGTTGGTTCATTATCTTGTAAGAATAAAATGTCTGAAGAGAGGGTACTATAGGTATATATGTGTGTGTTTTTGTATGTATATTATACATATGTAAGTATATGTTTATGAGTTATATACATCTTTATAGATAGAGATATACAATTCTGATAATTTAAAGAAACAATTTAGTTTCTGTATTTAAAAAGAACTGTAAGAACATCATAACCAAACTAACAGTCATTTATTTCAAATTGCATTAAGCACGTAAAAGCAAATTCTGCCTTTAGTTTACATTCTTATTGTGCCCAAGCATATTATTCCCCCCTTTCTCCATGATGGGATAATGTATGCAAGCCATGCTCACTTATTTTATACAGTAGCATTTGAGCAGAGCTATCACTGACTATATATTTGCTCTTCAGAGAAGGCAAGCAGGGAAATGAGTAATGCTTTATTACTGCCAAACCCTGCTCAAACCTGAAGAATACCCCTAGGCATAGTCTGAAATGTTACTACAGGGTAGGGGGAGCTTTGCATGTGTCCCTGACAGAACCACATAAAGCAGAGTTGAGAGGTGAAAACGATTCAGGAGAGCTGCTTTGTAGCTTCAGGACAAGCCATTTCCACCTTTGCTGATATTTCTGGCTAGTACTAGATGAATAATGGGGAAAAATAAGGTTCAAACATTTAAAAAGTGGAAACCAATTGCAGTGCTTGACAATATTCTTTGGTCTGTTGGGTTCAGGACACCAGCCTTTTTTAGGTTTCTTATTTCTAGTGCCAGGTAAGCCAGCCAGGATCTGGACTCTGCTGTGATAGCTATAGGCAGATATTCCTCTTCCCTCCAAGCAGCTGGAGCTGATGGGCTGAAAAAAAGGGTAGGATTCATCTCACCTGGCTTTAGCTGTCTAAAAGTTTAACTGTCATCAAGCTTAAACTAATCATTCAAGCTCCCTCTATAGTCCACAGAGAGAAATAGAGACCCAAGAGTGGCACTTCCCTTATCTGAAATGGGTAACTGAGAAAAATTCCCCTCCTCCTTTCCACCAGGATTGGAGAGAGATTTTTCCTTAAATGAGATGGGTATTTTTTTTGTTTAAAACAATGTGGAATGAAACTGGGACACAATGTTTAGAATCATACTTTTGATTTGCCATGATTAAATCTCTTGAGAGCTTTACATTTTGCTTCATGTTTCCATCATCTCTTTTTTTTCACCCCTTGGCCAATTTAGAGCTGAAACCTTACAGTAGTTGTTCTTAGTCTTCTACCCCTTCCTAGGAGCAATTTTGTCTTTCCGTCTTCCAGCCTGCTGAGGTGAAACGTTGTTCTGATCTTTCTTTTTCCATTTTGGGATGGATGTTTCTCTTGAGAAAGTTGTACATCATGTGCTATTGAACATTTCTGGTCCTGAGGTTCTTTTTCCCTCTAACGACTGTATTTCAGCTCACTTTAATTTGTGATTGTATATGATTATTAAGAGTCTTCTGTTTCACAAGTGGCTAAGCTTTCTGCTTCCATTGATTACAAACATAGATTAACACACTATGTTGTGCTTTGTTTTGGTTTTTTTTTTTAACTATTCCACATTTGTTACAGGCAGGTAAAACCAAAAAGCTAATACTAGATCTAAAGGGCTTGGGTACTTTTGCCTTTGGTTTTTTTCACAGCTTTCATAATATTTTCTTATTTCCGTGTGTGAGGGAAAATATTATAATCTTGAATTTTTTAAGTGGCACTTAATGCTTTTGCTACTTCAGGTGTGCTGAAATACTACATACCACTTTTCATCAGGAACTTGCAGATTAACAAATATTGATGAGCTTCTGAAATTCCTAGGAGACTAGTACATGCGCGTTATATAATGAAGGTTAGGCACAAGGAGGTTTTACATGGTTCTTCAACTTAAAGTGTTGTGAAGTAGATTACTTAATGTTTATGACTTGTGTATATGTCAAAAGATTTCAGAATCTTTTCTTATTCACTACCACTACAAACTTATCCTGCATACTCAAGATTTGATTGCATCTTAGTGGGGGGATTGCTAATGTTTCATAAACTGAATTCATACTTCTAACTAGCTCTTTCATCATGAAGTGACTCGTTGCCTTTAACTTTGTGAGAGGTTGTCTCTTTGATGTTCTTTTCTTATTTTGCATAAATTTGTTTTTCACTACTTCCTATCTGCCATTTAATGCTCTGTCATTGTCTGTCAGCTGTGTTATTTTTATTACTATTCCAGTGACATCTTTTTGATTTTCCAGTCTCTCTGTCCCCTAAACTGTTTGCAGGTGGGGGCATGCCTTCAAAGTCTAAGAGTAAAGAACAGAGCGCAAATTCTTTTCACATTTATTAACCAAATTTGCACTTTGCAAATTTGCATATATATTATAAGGAGTGGGTCCCCATTAATTAATTTAATAAGCTTGGCTTTGGTTCCAAATAGAATCACTCTTGAAAAAAAACACCTCTTTGACAGCAGAGAAACCAGTAGCTACAGAAAATACAGTAGTCACCATTAAGATGTCAGCATCTATCATACGATCATCAGTCAGTGCCTGATGTAAGCAAAAGAAACACCTATTTTTAGAAGGAAATCTTTAATCTGTTCTGATGGACATTTAGACCCCTATGAAAAGTAAAAAAAGTAATTAGCACCTTTTTGGTATATCTAATCTATTAAATCAAACTAAGTGAAGAGTATTTTCAGTCAATCACTCCTATGTAAGTAAACGAAGCATGACACTTGCTCTCATGGACTGAGAAGTTGGAAGTTTTAAACAGAAACAGAATCAGTTCATGGAAAGCCATATGGTTTCCTTATGATCTTCCATTGAACATCCACAGCTACAACAGCAACAGCAAAAAAAAATGTAAAACCCCATTTTTTACTTTTAAGTTATACCTTCTTTGAGGGTCTTATTTTTCAACAGTAACAAAAGTGCTATGGAGTAGAAGAATACTATTTTGTAATTTTCAATTCACATCATGCAGTTATTATTGAATGTCCATCAAGGCAGAAAAGATCAGTCAGAAAACAGATTACTAGTTAGCAGTAAATTGCTAACGCAGGTCAAACATTTAGGATTTTCTCACTTAATGCCTTTCCATTTTTTCTCAGTTCTTTAAAATGGCTGGAAGATGGAAAAAAGGAATGACCCTGAAAGTCGCAAGTACATGGAAGTAAAAGAGGAGAGCTAGTTTATGTAGTCCCATAATTTCTGCATATTTTCCCCATTTAACTCAGAACTGAGGCCAGTGACACGCTTGGCTAAATGCTGTCTACCCAGTAGACACTCAGTTTTCATATTAGGAAAACACAAGAGCTGGAGAGGCCATGACTTTTGTTGTGCTGTTAACTGTCCGTACTATTAAAAAAAATGTGGCCACGTTTTCATTTGCATTCAAGTGGCTCCACTTACCAGCCACAAATTCATCTTATGCCATTTTTCAGTGCATTTCAGAACCCTGCAATACCCATTATTTTCTCCATGCAGAAATACCAATGTTCCGTAGAAATGTTTCCTCAGGAACGGAATTCCTGAATTCAGTTTCCCTCTGGAAAAAAATTATTTCTGGAGCTTTGCTGCAAATTCAGTTTTCTAATAACCTATTTAAAGGTTTAAATGCGGATGATATTATCTTCTTTAGTAGTCAGATATGTCTTACCGTTGTCTTATATAAAAGTAGAAGCTCAGGATCTCTTGTTATCACTTCCCTGTTTCTGAATCCACTGATCACATTAGTCCTTTTAACCACATTTCACTGGGAGCTCAAAATGAGTTGTTATCTCCAATTAATCATAAATCTTTCTGGAGTCACCAAGTTAATGATATAGTCCTTCCACCTGCATATATATCCCACACACACCGTGTTCCTAGAACTGCAACTTTGTACTTCCTGATATTAAGATGTAGTTTGTTTGAATAAGGCGCAGTTGACTTTGCAATTCAGTTCAGTTGGTATGACTGACATCTTCATCATTACGTACCACTTTGACAATCTTTGTGTCACCTGCCAATTTTATCAGCAGCAATTTTATACTTACTTCCCAGCCCCTGATGAAAATATTGAATAGTGCTAAGGGAAGTACTGATCTCTGAAGCACCCTGTTAAAACCACTCCCTTCCAAATGACAATCTCCTTGACAGCTACCTTTAGAGACCCACTAGTTTCCCCCTTTTTAATCCTTATAACAGGCATTACTAATGTTTAGTAATAAAGTTTAGCCAGAAGATCATGTGTATCTAAGCTAAAAGCCTTATAAAAGTCTACATTTATTTTTACATGTAACTTTTTCTTTTTTAAGTTAGATTTGTTTGATAGACTTTATTTCCTATAAAGCCGTTCATATCTATTAATTCCTTATTAAATCCCACATAAATTTTAACAGTATTTTGCCTGAGCTGATATTAAGCTAATGTATTACTGTGCTATAAATAGCTCATACTAAACTATACATATGTCAAGTAAGGCTGAACCAGAGGACTTGGTAAGAAAATAATCTTTATTTCATAGCTAGTCATGAATCTATCTCTGGAACTGGAGGGTCCATTTGTATTTTTGTCTAGATGGAAAACGTACTCAGTGCTTATACCTAGCTTAACTCCTTCAGAGATGACGCAGTGAAGTCAGAAGTGACTTAGAAAGTGCATCATTCCTTCAGCCTGTAAACTTCAGGAAGAACAAAGGTTGATTAGCTCTTTTCAGCATCCTAATCTAGCCACTTCACTCTCTGCAAGAACTTTAAGAAGGTTAAAAAAAAAAAAAAACCAAACCAGCTTCATAATGTGAGGGAAACCTTTGAGGACTGAAAAATTTGCATCTGCAAGATTTTATCTTCCTTTAAAAATCTATGCATCAGAGGATCCACTTCCTTCCAAGATTTGCAGTTATTGTCCAGCCTTTAAATATGTTCTGTTGAAACTTTTTCCTTAAGAATTTTTCCTATGCCATAGATGAATGTTCTTCAAGATTGCATCATTCTTGGTAATTTCTTCTTTCTATTATTTTATACTTGACAATAGTCAACAAAACTCTGTAGAGCTTTTTAATTGTGTGCTCTGAAAATTTCACAGGCAAAGCGCCAGCCACTTAATTGTGCTAATTATTATTCACGCAATAACGCCTATTAGTCTGCACTTTTTTTAAAGGGGTTCAATCAGCATTCAGATCTTGCTTGCTTGGCAGAATGTCATTATAGGGGCTTTCAAAATCTGGCAATAAGCCTAAGAAGAGTCCATTTTTGCCACTGGGACAGCCTAATCCAGACATCATTATCGATCAAACTGACACATGCCTGCCAAAATGGTTACAAGAAAAACAGGAATCTACACAGCTCTAGTACCTCCAGCCTAAGTTTGCAAAATTGTAGAGATCAAAAGATGAAATCATATTTATATGAGAAATCATAACATGTATCAAGAAGCAGAAGGGTAGAGTTACAGAACTGTATTTAGTTACTGAAGCAGTCTTTAAAAGGGAAGACCACTAGAAGAATAAAAGAGATATAAAACCACTGCGAGAATTGGCCTGTTTAAGTCAAATCCCAAGTCTGGTAATGATAGTAACACAACAAATGATCAGGCCTAAACATCTCCTATCCTTTTGTCAGAGATTTACACATCCACTTCAGATTAAGTTGCCTGCAGAGAGAAAGTACAGTTGCAAAAGTAACTGCAAGCATAAGGCTTCTCAAAGAAATGTGATTCCTCAACACTGAGAATTGCAGAAAGAACACAGGGGTCATTAAAAATGTCTACACCATGCTTTCAGTGACCAAAATGGAGTTTATACTGCATGAAAGAATGAACTTGATGCATAAAACACAGGGTTACTCAGAAACTCCATAAGCTATTCTTTATGTTGTTGAATAAGCAATTCCATGTGACCATTTTTTAATATGAAGGACATGAGATTGGACTTGCTAGTTAGCAGTTAGCATATGCTGTATATCAGAATGTGGCTCAAAGCAAGGCAAAATAGTAAGATAGGCATGTGTCAAATCTCCATGGTTCTGGTTTGTCTGTTACGTGGTCTCTGGTCACATAGATCAGGCAGTCTTGGCTCCTACTTCCCCCCATCCTGGCTGTGACAGGTTCTCTGATTCTGCGATAGCCATAATGGTGCAGAGACAGATTTTTAAAAAAACTTTTTAGTTCCTCAAGTTATGAACAAAATATAGATATTTGATCTTAAAGACAGGCCGCACAGGCTTCTGAATACAGGCCTTCCCAGAGCACATACTTGGTAGGCTTCCATCATTAATCTCACTGTTTACCACAGGGAAAGTGCTTTTTTTTTTTTTTTTCTCACATTCCTTGAAACTCTTGTGCTCCAGTCTCCAGATATATCCATTAACCACCTATTAAGGAACTTTTACTGACCGATACACTGAACTGACCATCCAACAGTTGCACAACAGAAGGAATGAAGTCAATAGAAAATTGAATTTAGCACTGCTTGATTTCTCTCCCTATATGAATTTAAAAGTCAGGTATTAGTAAAATGTTCACTGACCTTAAGAAAGGGTCTGTGGGACCCTGAAAGGGAGAGAAGATAAAACTGAACAAAATTTGAGGGATACAATGGTGAGGGAGGAAAGATTTCTTTCCTTTTTGTGGAAAATATATATAGAGAAAAAGATTTTGGCTCAAGAAGAAATTTTTTTAATACTAGTATGAACTGAATAGAAGTAAGAAACTTCTGGCCAGTGAGAAGATCCAGGGATTTCTTCCAAATTTAAATCGGTGTACAAAATTTCCCCACCATTACAAAATTAATTCACACATTATAAATACAGTCTTTTAAAAATCATAGGCCAAAATTTGTTTGTATTCAAATTTATTTTGTAAATCTTAAATTAGTACAATGATTTTTCTCTTCTGATATAGAAGATCTTCTCAGCAAAAAAGAGGAGGATGCTGAAGGTGAGCAGGATTTTACTGATGAGGATTTTTTCACATAAAAATTCTGATGCATTGAACAAAATGATTATTGGAGCTTATTGAGGTCAACAAAATTTTGACTGGGAAAGGATTTCAAGTCTAAAATGAAACTTCTGATTAAAATCAGAGAAAGATGAAGACAGAAAAAAACTTCTCACTGCAGAATACCTAAAACGTAATGTCTAATGTCTGAAGTATGACTTTATGGAGGAAATCTCTTGCTTTCTTTTGCTGTATGCATTTCTTTTTACATAGATGTGAGGGAACAGAGACTAATAGGGGAGACAGACAGACACATAGACATGAATTATATAGCTTGGAAGTGTGGCAACGTTAAAGAGCCAGGGTCATATTCCAGCTCTTGCTCAGTCTTAGCACTGAACAGAAACTACAGGTTTGCAGACTCTGCTTGTACCCAGATGATGAGACTTTTGGTTGAGATGGATACCAACAGGTATCCCTTCACTTATACCAAAGCAGAAACAAAATCTTGAAGCCTTGATGTTTCCCACAAGTTGGAATGGCCATTGTGCAGTTGGACTTGAAGTAAAATTATTTATGTGTTTTTCACCTCCTAGAACTAGTCCTATCTGCTGCTGGGTTTAGTCGTTTCACACTTGGTGCATGCTAAGCACTAGTATGCTTTGCCTCACTTCTGAGAGGGTCATCAAGTCTCACATGTCCTCATGCAGTGTCAGATGCTACTAGCTTTCCTGCATTATTTTCATGTTACCCTGCCATTTGTCCTTTGCTTACAGTTTGGTTTCCTGATGTGAACTGCTTCAGTTTTACTGGAAATCAAGTCAAAGAAAAGGAAAGAGGGAAAGACTGGAAAAAAGGTTAAAGAGGAGGGATGGCTAAGAAAGAAGAAAGATTTGTGGTACAGGAAAGCAATGAATCAAGAAAAACTCCATAGAAAGCTGCAGTCTGTCTTCTCTTCAACATCACAATGTTATCTCTACACCAAATCTGCAAAAAAGATTGTGGAATTAAGCACACTTTCATTAAGTCTGCTAGCTTGACGAAAGCTTAAGCTTTCAGAATTGCACTGAATCATGTTGCATCCAACTGACACAACTACCCACAGACAACAAGAGAAGGGTCCTGCTCTGAGGGCTTTTCCAAGTGCTAGCATCAAGGTAGCCTGTGACGTTCACCCACTATTCTAAATAGCATGAGAAGTTGTTATATAAAGCCCCGAAGTATCAAGGTGATAAAACTTAATTCACCTCTGCTACTAGTTGCATGAAAATTCAGTTGCTATAGAAGGATCAGCCAATTCTACTTTTTCACACTTGCAGAGTACATGTCGCCAAGGCTATGACTGAACTGTCAAGTGTGGGTTTCATACTATATATGAGACAGAAAGGTTTACAATCCGCCCAGAAGAACTGATAACATACGAAATTAAAGGAGGGAATGGCTCTTTATGTGCTATTCTCATGGAATCCACTGAAGTGTCAGAAAGGACCTTGCACCATTCCAAAAGCAAAAGACAGTATCATCACGCCTGTTACATGACAGAAATTGAGTTAATGACATTGGACAAATAGGACTGATAAAATGAAGAAAGATTCTTGTACGAGAGGTGCCTTTCTCCCAATTTGAGCCAGTAATCATTGCCACCTTAGCTGTAGAATCGTATACATATAGCTCTTCATCGTTTTCCTTTGTAGATGCTAGGTTATCATATTTATAGGCTTTTGAAAAATTGTATCCGCTAAGAGCTTAAGTCCATTTGATTTTCAATGAGACAGAGAATCATAACTGATTTTTAAAATAAGACCTGTTTTTCTATTCCATGTACAACTTTTGGAAAACGTACTGGAGTCGCGATGAATGTAGATGAAATTTATGCTCTTAAGTACCTAAGTCACTTTGGAAAATGGAAATTCAGTTCTTCTGGATATATTACTTGTGGTGTATTCATGGCCTTTTATTTCATGGTTAATCATCCTTGATGGTTGAAAGGAGAATCTATTTTAAACTTTATCTATTTCATGTTATCTTAAAAACTATGCAGAAGCCCTGTGAGTGTTCCTCTCACTGGGTGTCCTTGTCTTCTTGCTCTCCTTTGTATTATTACAGCACACCCATTGCGCCTTCTCATAAATTAGATCATCCATATCCCAGAGATCGCACCGTGTATCCCTGGGAATTTATACAGTGATTAGAACAATGAGGCCCTGATTCTGAATGGCGCCTTCGGGATTTCCTGTGATATCAATTATATACAATAACAATCCTCCAAGCCACTCAGCTCCAATTGTGTGATACTTTAAATTTCTCACCTCGTTTTCATTGGCCATGGAGAGGAGAAGCAAAGAGTAAACAAACAGAAGATGACCTTTATGAGTGAAACATCTAAACATAAAAAGATTAATCGACCCCCGTCAGCCAGTCATTAAATCAAATAAGAGCTTTTCTTGTACTTTTAAAGCTCAGATTTACAGTCAGGCAAATTGTGTAAAAAGGCTGGTAATACAGTGACGCCCAGTGCCACTGGGCTTTAGAAAGCTGACAGTTGCTGTAAAATAGTCATTAAACAACCTCTAGAAGAGACTCATCAGCAGATGCCCCCAGGTGAAGGAGAGAGAAAGCTGAGAGAATGAAGGAGAATCTAACATCTTAGCATGACTGAATTAAACAGAGCATATTATGCTGATTTTCAGAGTCAGCCCAGTAATTTAATTTTCATAGCAGTTCCTTTGATTGTAGCAACCATTTTATGAAACATTAATAAAACTTCTTTTTTATGTAGCACACATCCCTTTTCCATTTCATTAAGAAAAAGAAAAAAAGGCAGGATGTACAAATTTGCTGACCATTAGCTCTGTAAATGACAAAAACAAATGAAAGATGATTATTTTTAATGCAGTACCACTGTGGTGGGTAGACTGTATTTGGCTTTACAATAATTTCAGCACAAATTGGAAGAGACAAACAAACTGTACACAGATTTGCCATATTGTATTGGTATGTCATCTCATAAATCAGAATAGACTACTATGTGTGTGCATGTATGCACATATACTGCTTTTTTATGTAATTATAGTTAGTAATGATATATGGAATTGATTCTTCTTTTCCTTTTATGGGTATAAATTACAGAATTAATTGGAATTAATATCAACATAAAATTGGTGTACATTAATAGAAGAAAGAATAAATATTACCTACTTGGGACAGTGAATACATATATGTAACTGTGTGCCTGTAGTCAGCTATCATCAGCATTGGCTCACCTACATTAAGTATCACATGAAATATGTGAAAGTTTTGAAAATTTCCAGCAGACATCTTTTCTGCAAGTATAGAAGAATTTACCAAAAAGTCGTGAAAAAATTAATTTCCTTTTTTTTTTTTGTTTCCTTCCTTCCTTCCATCATGTCTTTTTGCAGTTCCTTCTCTTTTTCTACTTTTTTTTTTTTTCCAATCTATCTTATAACTAGTTAAAGAGATTAATATAAAAAGGAAATGGAAAAAGAAAACACATGGAAAAAGAGAAAAAAAGTTGCAGTGATGTTACAATTTCCAGTTCTGTTGGGGTAATGGTCCGTTTTTCTTTAAACCAGAATTTCCCACTACGTTTTTGCTTTGGAAAAGCAGCCAAACATTTTTTCAACAAAAATATCTTCTTCAAAAAAATACTGACACCTCTTTAACCAGAGAAAATACATTTTGCAGACAGGGAAGACATGTCACAAAAACATGTTCTCATTTGGTTACAAAATCTGTTTCTTTGTCGACTACCTCATTTAAATGCTGCCTCAAAGTCAGTCTCCTATCATAACAAATAGACACAGAAACTCATATGTGGAAGTATACACATGTTTATATTTACCTATATATATTTATATGTATATTTATTTACATATATACAAACATACAGTCGCAGACAAGCTACGTGTAAGAATAAAGACCATGAACTGGAGCATTCAAATGACAAGAGTTTTCCAATATTAAGACTCTCTGCTCCACCTTAACTCTGCCCACATACACCCAGGCATCAAAGCCACACACATGCCAGTTTTCCCTCCATGATAACTTAGTTTCATGTAAAAAAACCCACAAAACCCTGGTTGGTGACTGTGCAGTCAGTGTTACATCTTTTTAATATTTATTTTAATGTTCCCTCATGAAGGAAGAAAATGACTCGTTCATCTCACAGCGAGGGACCAGCATCTGAAAGATGCTATGGAGTTTATTCATAGCAAGGAAAGCACCAGTGGGAAACAGCCAGGTCTTGCACAAACTTTTTGTGTGATCTCTGCCAGATCACCTCATCGCTCTGCGTGTCAGATTTGAATTAGTAAAATAGAGACATATTGGTTAGACAGTAACTGAGGGCAACTATCTGATTTCACTGAAGTTAAAAAAAAAGAAAAACCAACAAAGAGTTTTCTCTAAAATTAAAGCACTTGTCAGGAGCCAGAGGAGAGCAACAGATGGTGCAAGAGGGACTCTTCATTTGCCTTCCCATCAGAGAAGGATGCAGAGGGCTTTGACTTTGGCCTCTTTTATTTAGTGTCTACAGAGAGACTCCAGGCAACTCGCATAGATTGTGCAGTTATTTTTGGGATGTCAGGAAACGTAGCCTAAGGTTGCTGCTCTTAGATTATAGTCCTTGCACAATAGATTGCTCATCTTAGATTTTTACAAGAGCAAGTCATATGGCACATATATTTTATTTAATATTGATTTGGAACAGGAAATTTCTCTTTCCTCAGTAACTTCATCTGTAAAATGAGGATAATGTTTATCCCTTTGCAAAGCAGTTTTAGATCATCCTGTGACATATACAGTTTGAAAGTGTCATAAACCTCCCATAGATTCATTTTTGCCTGCTCAATATTACAATGATAGCAACTGAATGGACACATAAATTACATCACAAAGTGTAGTAGCTTTTCCAGGTTCTCTTCCTTTTTTAAAAATTTCATTATGTAATAATAATCTGGGAAAACATGTCACTTACATGTGGAAAATATTTATTACACAAATAACTACTATGCATTCACTTTGATTTTTTTCTAGTATTGTATTCCTGCACAACTGCTTTGTAGTGTTGTTGCCTATTATATAAAATGCATATCATTACAGTCATACCTTTTTGTGTGTTTCTGTGTGTTTGTGTACTTGTGTGCAAGCACAAAAGAATTTTGCATTATTTAAGATATTATTTTAAGAGTTAGCTTTGACTTAATATTCAGTAAAGTGTCTAGCAAGTATACTTAGAAAATGTTTAAAAATACCTTTTCTAGAAAATTCCAGGAGGATTTACACAAAGTTTCTTCATCTGACATACATAAGTACTTCCTTTAACTACATCAAATACATTAACACTTTACTTCCCATGCTAATGGAAGGATTAAATTGCAAAACAAAATTTATTTCGCTGCAAATAAGTTAGGAAATTCATACCACAGTCTAAAAAGCTCTTATTCTGAGCAAAGAATTTTGCAGACTGCATAAAAGAAAATGTTGCAAATTGCAGCACATCACAAATTTTAATGTCGAGGGAAAAGGTAGAATATGGCACTATCTGTATTGACGGAGTTTTATAAGGATGAATTTGCATTCGTCATATCTTCTCTTTCACAGAAAGAAATGTGGCCTTCACAGGTGGTTTTTTTCTATTGAAATTATTTTGCCTGCCATTGAAATAGGATTTTGTTTTGTTTTTTTTAGTGTTTGGTTTGTTTGTTTTTTCCAGGGGTGGTTTACAAGCAGGCTAATGGACAATAGCATAACTAGGCAACTGAAATTTATTAAGCAAAACTTTTGCCACTCAAACAAGGAGGAACAACTCTAGTTACAGCAGAGAGACCTGTAGCTAAAGGACCAGAAAAGTGGAAAGTACACAGTGGGTTATTTTGCCATGTACTAATCATTGCTTTCAAAAAGCATTAAAAAAGACAGAGAAAAAAAAACTAGGTAAGATGTCAAGAAGTTAAGTTATGTGGTAGACTGGGCTGTAGTTCCTCAGAAGTTTAATCTGTACTGCTAGTCACATAAGAAAACAGATGCTGGCCTCAGTATTTTCTTGCAGTGTTGTTTTTGATTGAAAACTTTGTGAATGTTTGTGATATTGCTGAGAGCCTATTGGCAGATGAGCATCTCTTGCTATAGTCTCCATCATTATTTGCCTGTCTTGTCTATTAACGAGCACTATCATCCCATCGTAAGATGACAGCTGCAACACGTACTCAGGCGCAATAAACAGCTAAATGAGGCGCACAGCAATTTCACTTGTCACCAGAGCCCTCGGCACGACTGGCTGCACAGCTTGATGCATAAATTCATGAGGCTGTTGCATATGATGGAGTATGCCTGGCTGAAAGAGGTGATGGATAGCAGGGCAGCTAAAAATGGCCATCACCTTGACTCTGTCAGGACATTTTTTAAAAGTACCCCATCAGCTCTCTTGCATTCTTTCATGTACACTATCCCCAAGCTATAGGCTTTCAAAAGTACTGATACACGACTTTTCCTTACTGAAGGTTTTCGGATCTAAAGTCAAGCTTTTTCTTAGGTTCAGTGAATACAATATATTCTACTAATGTGTAGGGTGAAATGGTCCTATAATAATTGTTCATTCAACACACAGCAGTTGTAAGGTTAAACACTAACAACAGAAATTTTCAATTTTCCAGAGTACGTCTAAAGTGCTGGTAAAATACATACATATACACAGAGACATATATAAAAGAAAAATGTATAAGGTCTCATACAGAAGTACATTCAATTACATATATGCATACAAAACTCTGTTGTGCAAAAAGCAATAGAAGGTGTTCTTGAGTACGTTATGGTAATGATACATTATGCAAAACCAATACGGGTCGAAATAACTTGCCATTACATACTGTTAGATCTGAATTAACAATGCGTTTTCTAATAAGTCAATAAAACTGAAGGAAGAATTACAACAGAGAAAAACGGACCTACTGCTTATAAGGTTTCCAAATTAAGCCCAAAACCCAAGTCGCTGTAAGCACAGTATTTGATGTCCCAGTGAAATTCTTTGTGTCCCCTCTATCTATGTTACTGGAAGTCACCTAAGGAAGACAAATACAAAGGCAACAAAATCAATGAGGCAGTTTCCTGCAAAGCTTCATGCATTAATCTCTATCACACAAAGAAATATACACCACTACAAGGGAAGGAAGTCACTTGTTCTCTAATAAAAGAGAAAACCCTTGGTAATAAGCAATTAATAAAGTTGTCATGATTAGTTATGGAACTATGAATCAATGTTCATGGTAAAAATGACCACTTTCATGGCTTTACATATATATGATCTGGTGATATTGCAAACATTGCCATGTTGAAGCCAACACAATCATTGTGGTCATTTTCTTAACATTGTTAATGGCAGATTTTAATGGGAGGTGGGCATTCCCATCTTGCACACACACACATGCAAATCTGAATGCAAAGTATCTCCTCCTACCTGTTCTCTCTTTTCTGCTCTGAAACTTTCTCCCAAACCAATCAGCTCTGCCTGGCTCCTGTCCACAGTAGAAGGAGTTTGTACCTTTTCTTCTTCCAGGGTTTTGGCAGCAGTGTCCTGGCACCTGGATGCAGTTCTTCCTGGCCAACAACAGCCAGCAGCAAGGTGATGCTATGCCTACTTGCAGTCACCAAGTGCTGGGAAAGGCTTCTGAGATGGAGGCCTTGGTAGCACTTCTGGTCTGTCAATCTCTTACACCTTGCAGCTGCTCATGTGGTCCTCATAGATGTGATGTCCAAGCGCATGCCAAGCAGTAACCCTAGAGAGCAGAGACATCCCTTGAAGGCCTTGAGGAGGGATAGTTGCCCCATTGCTTCTTTCGTGTTGTCTGCCATCCCAAAACTGGGGTGGGAAGTGTTGGCATCATGTTAAGATGCTGCTCTCCCACCCACTGACTCCTCTAAAGACTGGCAGTAGCTGTTGTGCGTGAAACACATCACCTCA
Source organism: Scolopax mira (assembly GCA_004320125.1). NCBI lineage: Eukaryota > Metazoa > Chordata > Aves > Charadriiformes > Scolopacidae > Scolopax > Scolopax mira. Next base: position 34,182 of record BJBW01003121.1, read on the forward strand.
ATTTCTGAGGTCACAAGTTTTTATTAGGTTTAATGGTGCATCTTTGAAAAAAAAAAAAAAAATTAGATGCCTAAATATTGATTTAAGTGACTGATTTTCGATATGGCATGCTGCCATCTGGTGGACATTGCTCTGATCTATCGTTTGACCAGAGCTGTGATGAGGTGGGGCAAAGAAAAGAAGGCGTGAGTGGAATTTAGGGGTCCTCTGTGGAAGAGCCGGGAACCAGTGCCACACCATAAGAAAACTATTTTTGCAAAACCCCACTTCCTCACAACCTCAGTATGAGACACCAAATCCATAAAGAATTGTCTTATTTTCATGAAGCCCTTGGGAAAATCATGCAAATAGTTGCCTTTCACATTGTCAAGAAAAAAAAAATGAAAAAGAAAAAGAGATTAAAAAAAAAAAAAAGAAGACCACTGCAGTAGAGCAACATTGAATTTGTATCAGGTTCTGTGCACGTTCTCCTTGTGGGTTCTCTTCTGGCTCACTTGGTAGGTCAGAGAGCTGCTCCTATGGGCAAAGTCACATCCCGGGAGGAAGGACCTAAAGATCACTCAAGCACATAGATAAGGCTAAAAGGAACCCCAGAGAATGATGCATTTAGAGAAATTTTAAATTTCACAAAACAGAGTGCCCAGATTTGTGTCATTATCCAGCTTTGGTCAGAAGTGCCTACAGGCAACTGTTATGAAATGGTTCTGAAATCTAGACTGTTTCAAGTGCTAAAGAAACCCAGGACACTGTTTGGGAGGTCTGTTGAAAAGAGAAGGAAGAGGAAGGGAAAAAATTAACTGTACATCATCTTAGGGGATGGGTGTTTATTCAAGATTTCAGTTTTCCTAGCTAATCCTTTCATGGAAATATGGCAATGAAGCTTTTATCAATGCTACAGTTACTGTCCTGCATATCAGGACACATGCAGCCCAAGAGCTGCTATAATTCAAGAACTTCCCAAATGCTATCAAAAGGTAACCAGAAAAAGAGACTTGTGTCTCATGGTATGTGTGTATCAAGCTCTTTACAAAGCATTCTTACACTTTGTCCTAAACACAGTAATCAAGTTTCCCACTGAGAGACTTGAAGATCAAGACTAGGGGCCAAATTCTGCTCTTAAAGTTACATGTTCACCTGTGTAACTGACAGCAGAATTTGCCCTTAGGACTTTAAACTTGATCTGCTATTCGATGGGCAGCTCGTGCACTGATCTGAGCACCGGAGTGATGTGCTCCTGTCAACCTGTGAATCAGAGGAATTGCTGCTCTCTCATACAGAGGAGGAAAAAAAGCTCCTTGCAAATTGCTCTTGAAATCGCCTCATGCTTCTTTCTAGCAAGGATGGGCAAATTTGAACACAAAATTCAAAACAAACTTAAATAATACTTAGATATCAGGGCGACAGATACCATAGAAATACAAGTTGCTTGATGATTAATTGAGTTTGCCTTTCACTTAGGATATACTATGATAAAAGGAGGTAGTGAGGGGAAAAGAAAGAAATCTAAATGAAAAAATACATGAAGCACACATAAATATGTACATGTTGCATATAAACAAAGCAAATTTAAACCAGCATACTTCTTCACTGGCTAATACAGAAAGTGTACAAAAAGAAAGCTATTCTTTTTAAAACTATCTTCATTCTCTGAAACACAAATGATCTAATGTAGGCAGGGCAAAAAGTTTCATAGGCTCAGATTACCATTGCAGTAACTACAGAATTGTCTGTTGAATTCTACATAGATTAGCAACTTTGTGCAATGGAATATATTTCTCCAATTTTACTGCTTTGCATAAGGTTAGTTAACACTGAGCATGGACTGTCAAAATGTGTCGTAGAATGAGAATGTGGGACATTTGGGGAAGACTGCTGAGTTAATTTTAGATGTGGGTACACTACCCTCAGCAAACCTTGACCCCGTTCAAACAGCGCTTGCAATCAAGATTTACTACGCCGTGTTATCACGCAGGGAGTCTGTTCTGTAAGGAGATATGTAGACTTCCCTCACACAGCCAGGCAGCCCTTCCTTGACAAAAACTTCCTTCCCTGGCCCCCAGCTCCTCTCCTTCCTGTTGCCTAGCTACTGGATTAGCCCATCAAGCCAACAGTCGCAGGAAAGGGAAGGGCTCTCGGCTGATGTTGCCCTCATGCTGCTCTGGGGGATGTGAGTTGGTTGCAGTCATGCCAAAAGTCTCTGCAGATTTGGGGCTGGGCTAGCCCAAGCCATCTGAACTTCCAAATAAAACCAGAATGTATGAGACTACCACACAAAAGATGGAAGCGCTCATTTAGTTTGCAAATCATGTATGTGATCCCTGCGATAATCTCTTTAAAGCGGAAAGGTGGCAAGAAGACTTTCCTACGTAATTTGACACAAAGATATTTCTGGTAGTACTTCACCAATGCATGATGTTTAAACCAGGGAGGTAAGGGTTATTATTTGTATGTATTAAAGTAATGTCAAAGTTCCGAACTGCTACTGTCTCCGTGATGCTGGATGCTGGACTCTGCAGAAGCACAGAAAAAAAGTCCCTTCCTCAAGGTAACTTCTTGTCTCCATTTAGCAAACAGAATAAAGAAAGGTTTGAGGTAAATACACCTTTGTTTCATTAGGTACACTATTCTTTTATCACTAGGAAAAAACCAAACTTACAAAATGCATTGCAATGGTCAGCTCTGTCCTTGCAAATGTCGAAACAGGCCATTTCTGTAGCTCAGTCACAATATTGACATCAGGACTTGTATGAGTAAGAAAAGAGGGGAAAAAAAGAGAATATTTAAAAAATGCTTTTATTGTCATAGCTTGTTCTCTATTCATTTGCAAGTTATTCCATTTTCAAGGTCAACTGTTTGATAGAACACTTGGAAGGATATTCCCTGGATATATTTTTGAGGGGAAAAAAAATTCAGTTTGTAAACAAATGAAATAAAAAGTGACAGAAGATTTTATCAGACATGCAACATTTGTGACAGATGAAGCTCACAAAGATTGCCCACAGACTTCAAAACATCTCCTTAGTTACTCCCTTTTCCTCAGGAAAGACTGCTCCTGGGTTTCCCTGGCCACTTCAGAAGTTCATTCTGGTATCTTCATTGAATTTATAAGACTAAACACAATAAAATTAATGTATTTTAAACTGACCAGGAGGTTACACTGAACACCTCACATGCTTGGCATCATGTAGCTTCTCCTTAATAGAAATCTTCTGAATTAAAGCACTTAACCTCAAAATTTCTCTTTCCTCCAGTTTTCCTCTCTGAAAAGCCTTTACTCCATTTACAATCTTGAAAAGCCTCAATCAAACAACAACAAAAAACCCAACCTTGAGAAGTCCCCTAAATTAGTTTGCAAATGGCAGAGCGGTAGTTGAGGCTCATCTCCTAATCACAACTGGAGAATTTCCCACCCCAATTGCTTCTGCCATTTGAATACTAAGCAGTCCACAACAGCAAAGGGACAAGATGGACTCCTTTAAAGGAAGAAGATGTAAATAGACTTTTCTCTTTTCCAACATCTCTCAGCTGCCTCAACAGGTCCTGGCAAAGTCTTCTCCAAGAGTTCAATCCTGAAAGTTAAAATTATCTTCTTCCACCCTCAGACCTATATCTCCTGAGCCTGTTTATATTTCTTGTCTACTTGCAACAGCTATGATAAGACCCAGAAAGCTGTGAACATTTTTTTCCCACTGTGATAGACAGGAACAAAGCCTTCTGCAGCAGGCAGTGGATGGAAAGTAAATAGGTTCATGAGCTCTGGGAACACTAGCAGTGCTGCAGGCAGGGTAGCAGACAACGTAAAATAAATACAGTTAAAGAGTAAGAAAAATATATTTACTTTTGCTCCTTTAAGCTATGAGCTCTTCAAGAAGGTTGTGAAGGAGATCTTAGTTCAGAAGGGCACAAAACAACCTACTTGCAGCAACAGAGTTGCCTCACATATGAAAAAAAAAGGAAATTGGATTTCAGAAGTAGGAGGCATAATCATGAAGAACATGATCCCCAAACCATTTGGAATGAACAGAAAAGCAGATCACATGATGACAAGTATCCAGAGAAGCATAATTTCCACAAATAAAAGTAATTCCTCCTATCCAGTTTTCAAGTAAATCCCAAACAGACAAGGGAATAACTATAAACTGAACAGACTTGAGAGGGGCATTTTGCAGATTTTGGAGTATTATTTGTCTCAGCTTAGAACTCACTTGTATGAATGGCATAAAAGTCACAGTCTCTAATGTTACAAACAGGGCAGTACAGTATATAGCATTTTTTGCTAAGTGTGAGGGTTTTGTTATTTATTATTTTTTTTTAATGAATAGTGCCTGGAAGGCACAACAAGAGAACCAACTACTGCATTAAATCAATATTGTGTCTTGTAAAACATATAACAGCACTAGAAAATAACACATAATCTGAGAAAAACCTGGCTATGATGCATTTCTATCTCTATGGAATGCTACAGAATGTAAAATATTTACTTCTTTCTCCTTTCAATTTAAACCCTGCTTTCTTCTGAGATTACACTCAAAAATATTTCAGCCCAAGGAATTAAGATATAATGCTTATATGCTGCTAGAGATGTGAACCCTTAAAACAAAAGGAATTAAGCAAAATAATTGTGAGACCTTTTGCCCATCCTCCATCAATAAAATCTTGTTCTCCTCAGCTTTGGTTCTCACATTCTCTGTCCAGCCTGCACAGCTTAATTGCAAAGAGATTTTGTTGCCTTAGTCACCTAAATGGTCTATGCTTTTCTTGACAGTTACTGTAGTTACAGGATTTTTGCCTTTTGCCATTCCTCTTCTTTATGACATATTTGTCAATATTTCTAATACTTGTGTCAACCAGACTGGTAGCAAGTTCCCATAGTGCCTTTCTCTTATGCAAGAATATTGAGATTTTTCTAAGGTTTCCTTTCCATTTAGAATGAATTTAAGACCTTCTGAGGTTTTAATAAGAAGGAAGATGACTATAAGAAATGCCCCTGAGTAGTCCAACCTCCCACATGTTGTAGAGAAAACTAGATTCATCTCACTTCACTTTTGCTTCTCTCTTGCTCTCCATCTTTCATGTGTGCCTCAGCCACTGTTCTTTGCTATTTTGGGATGGCTTTTTCAAGGGGGAGTACAAAATTCTGCATAAATTAATATTTATTGTCCCAAGAATTCAAACTCATGTCTTCATGATATTTACTTCAAACCCAGTAAATAATCAAAAGCTGTTGGCTAGAGGCTCCATCCTGTGTTTACTTTTGCACACCTGTAGTGTGGAAGATAGAATTCAAGTCCCCAGTATGAACCACGAGATGGAGAGACTTGGTTTGGCCTCTCTTACATCCCAAGTCAGTAGAACCACCAGATTATGAGTTGCTCTGAGACCTCCCTCTGGTCTGACTGGACCTTCCAGCCTGCACCGAAGGAACCTTTCATGACCAAATTTGCGCCAAACTGGTATGCACCAGCAGTGTGTGTCACTCTTGACAGACTTAGGCAATACCTCTTTAGCCAAAACACTCCCAATATAGCACAGCTATATGTCCCACATACAAATTTGGTTTAACCAAGTGGTATCCACTGAACCAAAGTCTGACTGACATAAACAAAAAGTTATATCCTCTTCGGTTTCACATAGATTTTATGCTGCACTCATCGCTGTGCTACTGCCAGCACCGTGTCAGTGATGCATATATGAATCAGTACAAACCATTCACAAGTTCTATATTTAAAAGGCTCCGGATGTAGCAGTTCTTCCAGCCTCGTCAGATGTTCAGAGGCGGGTAGGCGTGAAGGGAGGAGAGGGGAAAGGAGTGTTCCGCTTCGAATTCCCACCAGTTTGTTTTGACATCTCCCTTGTACTGAAGTGGCTGGAGCTCACTCGGTGGCTCGCGGAGAGTCGTGTGTTGCCAATCGGATATGATGACTCTGCATACACCGCCAAAAATTGTAGTGGATTTTTTCAGCTCAGATCACAAAGCAAGCTCATGTTTAATTTGGTAGCTACTATCATCCCAGCTCTTTTGTGAGACGTTGCTGTTTTACATGTGCATCCCTGTATTTTACAAGCAAATGATAGGCATTTTTTTCAGATACTTTGCCCAATTATGTAAGATTGTCACAAGTATGTAGAAGATGGGAAGAAAGAGAGCTGTTCTGATGAGACAGCTGACAAAACGAGCGACTCCAGCTCCCCGTACACTCCGGACTTGGCAGAAAGCCCTTCTGTTATTTTCCCGATTCAAACTATATGAAGAAAATAAAAGTGAGGGGAATGGGAAGAACTGGCAAAAGTGGAGGTAAAGAAGTCAGGCAACAGAAGAGAAAAATCTTGGGGTTATTGTCCTCCATAGCAGGGAAATATGGTGAGGGTGTTGTTCAGTTCTCCTCCCTCTCTGCCTTCATTTTCTGTTTCTACATTGTGCAGTAACACACTTCCATGTCCTGAAGGCATCTGCCCTCTGAGAATCGGTTCTGTTTTGCTTGTGCCATTATTATAGGCCTAGTGTCTCTGATACATGATTGAGGCCTGACTCATAAATAAGAGCTACTATAAATTTAAGCCACTGCCTTGTTTAATCCCTTTTTGCCCACACAGCGAGGAAACTGACTGGAATTTATTGCCTTGCGTATTCTCCCTGATTTATTCAGTCAGGAGCCTGCTTGCATTTTCCTCTATTTGACATTATTTTCTATCTCGTAACATAATATATTTTCATTATATTTTAATATACCATGTGGTAAGTGCAACCACACAGCAAAATTTGGGGATCTTTCTGCTTGTGCTGTTATTTCTCATGTACAATAATATCTACTACATGATGAAGACCTGACTCATAAACAATAGCTTCGGTCACTGCTTTATTTATTTCCCCGAACAGTATGGCCAAGAAACTAACAGCTGGGTAATTTATTTGACATTTGTATCAGGATAGTACGATCTATGCCCCTGCAAAGGAATGCAGGGCTCATCTGTTGACCCAAACTATTAGCAAGTGTAGGAATCTGCATTAAAGGGCTGAGAAAGTTGTGCTGACTCAATTCCGTAGGTGCAGCCTGTTCATTCTGACGGTGTGTGAGAAATCTATATCACCTTCTGTGCAGGTAGAAAGAAAGAGCTAGAGACCTTCTGAGGGAATCTATGAGAACAGAGAGCTTGGACAAAAGATGAGGCTGAGGGTTATATCTGCAGTACCACCAGTTTAGCAAGGCTTTGAGTAGGAGAGGAACAGAGTGAGCTCATACAATCTGAGAATATTTCCTATATATTATTTGGTTTGCTTCCAAAATCACAATTAGAACTGTTCTTTTTTTTTTTTCAAACTAAATGTTTTCTCCTCATATTAACTTTTTTAGAAGGAGAAAATGCCACAGCAAATTGATTTTCAGTGAAAGCAATTTTTTTAAAATGTCTTTTACTTCTCTACTCTACAAATTAATTTCTGTGGCAAAACAAAAAAGCTAAAATGAAATTGGGTGGAATAAAAAGAAAAAAGGGAGTCAGAATAATTACCAGCCTTTTAAAATTTGTTTGTTAAAGTTTAAAACAAAAGATATTTTCACCCTTTCTGTGTAAGGAAGCATTTCACAGAGAAATGTCACCAAGAACTGCAGAGTCACAGGCATGGAAGAGATGTTTTTTTCAGAAGAGGCACCTTTGCGGTGTGGACTAGGTAGATGGGCATTAAACCAGGGCTTACAGCACAAGGTGGGGACATCACACAGTGTAGCAGCTGACTGTGCACAACATCGGGGAATATTTTGGAAGAGGAGATTTCAGAAGCTGAAGTGTCTGATGAAGAAAGAAAAGCTCTGGCTCATGAGAGCCAAGAGGCCAGTAGCAAGACCATTCTGAAACCTGAAGGTGATTCACTCACACAGTTGCCAAGGTTATTCCTGAATTCTCCCCGGGTTCCCTATGTGCTTTCGCCACAGGACAGAGAGAGGAACGGCCTCCTAAGGATAAGGGCCCGAAACTAAGCTACGTGACACCACTTAGTAACTTCGAGTCTGATTTCAAGTCGTGTAGTAAACAGGTGGCTACCATAGTATTGACTATAGTTCCTGCAGGTATCTGAAAAGAATGTTCAATTGTTGGAAGGATTCTGGAGAAGATGGTGCAAGCAACTGCTTCATAAGAGCCTGGTGCATCGGACATTCACCTGGGATGATGGAAATGCACATCCCAGGCTGAGTTGGATTCTTTATCCCAAGACAGCCCTGACCACTAGATATTCTATGAAATTCTGGACACTGAGTTCCACCTTCCATTCAGCCTTCGTGCCTGACACAACCTCTATGCTGGCCAAAAATAGTCATGTTAAAATAATGCCATAAAACCCTTCATACTGGTGTGAAATGTTCTAGCTTCAAGAAATCGGCATATTCTGTACACATGAAAAGAACTTCACTCAAAAATACTTGATCAACTTGTGTCAAAAATAGCTCCTTAGTTACAATTCTTATTCGTTTTTATAGCAATATGTAGAATTAAGGTTGCAAGCATTAGGACATGATGAGTTCAATAACAAACCATACACGTGAAAAGGAATAATCTATTTGCCTATCAAATCTGAGCAGTCTGCCAGTTGCTTACTTTGAGCAATGCAAAGTTTGATGTGATTTTGAAAGAATGGTGGTTTATAAACCAGTTGTATATCTATTCCATCCCTCTTCTTTCTTTTCTGTTTTTAAGGATTCCCTAAAGACCTGAAGTCCAACTCAGGGATAAAGAGTGACCAACAATTTTGTCATCTTGTTGGTGATATTTTTAATATTTAATATTTTTAATATTTAAGCCCCAGTCATGTCAAATGAAAGGGCATAAAAACAATTGTAATTTTAGATTATTTCACTCCTTTTTCTCTGTCATAACCAAAGACCTGCAGGAGATACCATGAAAGGCATGAAAGAGTTACTGAACCATTGGTTCAATTCATGCTGTCAGCTCCTTCTCTTTTTCTGTAGAAATCAATAAAAGAATGGAAATTGAATAGCTTACCACTGCACATGATAATGTTCTTCTACAGGAACTGTAAAAATTAAGATTAAATACTCTAAGACCATCTTTTTCAGGAAAGGAAAGTGTTTGGGCAGTGGCTGTTTAGACCACACTGCATCTGTGCATAAGTGAGGATGGTATCATGGAGAAACAAGAACATTCCAGCTCTGCTGTTTAGTGAGAAGGGAGGGAGAAATGCAGAGACTGAGAGCTGGGAGTAAATATTTTGTGTCTTTAATACCTGGAAAGCTCTGAAAAATATTCAGACTGCAGTGTGTAATTTTGTGGCTGTTGTCTACCTACTTAAAATTACAACTTTTCTCAAACACTGCCTTTAGCCATTCTGGAACAAGAATGAAGAATGAATACGGACAGGGTTTGAAGGTGGCCTGATGCTGCAATGACCAATGGCAAAAGAGTAGATACTCATTTTGGCAAAATGATCACTTACCCTTGCTTCAATTCCAGAGGCTGAAATCCAGAAACAATCTCCTTTGCTGTTTACAAGCCAAGAACAGGGGGTTTTTTTATTAAGTTTAAATTTATTTGTGACTGTTTGCACTTTATTTTGGCTTTTTTTGCTATGGTGATTATCCTTTTATCTCCCAAATGCTGTGCTATCATTTCCAATGCAGCGATAGCTCCTAGAAAGTCCAGTGATCATCAATCACAAACTCCCCTGCTGCTTGAATCAACACACACACACTACTCATGTCCCAGTCAATGTCTGCCCTTGTAGTACTGGAAATAGTTTAGACTCGGTCTCTTTATTGATAAGCTATGTTTTTATGATCAGGAACGAAATTAATCTGTGTGCTGAACCTTACATTTAAATGTTATTGTAACTGAACGTTGAGTCAACGATCAAAAACTTTTTTTTGTTTGTTTTCTAAAATATGAATAAAACAGACAGAAAGACAAAGAGAAGATTAAAAACAAAACAAAAGGAAACAAGGCCAAAACAGAAAAAAAATTAAAAGAGAGAGAAAAGAAAAATGAAAAGATGCTACTTTTCCTGCTTTGGAGAATAGCTTTCAAAAGAATGGACAATGTTAGAGTGACAGGCACCTTTGTTAACACAAGGTAGCTACATACACTGACCTTTCAAAGCTAATGCAAAGGTGTTTGTAATCTTTACAATCTGAGACCTTCCTGAGAATATGATTTGCAAAGTTGATATTTACAGACTTCAAAAACAATAAAAAGTGTTAGTGATTTTTAAAATAGAGATTCCTCCAGAGTCAATACTGTTTCTAAAGCACACAATTTGTGCATATTTGTATTTGCTGAGATAGAATTAGCTTATTTGACACATGGATAGAATAGCCAAAAATCACAGTACTGTTTCTTGTGATATTTCAAGGCTTATCTGTTAAAAGGGTAATTTTCTTCACATACTGGTGGTACAGTTTTATCTTATTACCCATTGCCTGTCAGTAAAATAAAAAGGAAACAAAGACACAATGCATGTAGTTTCACCAAATAAAGTTAGCAATGGGTTAGATTCTTCTGCCTTTACTAATATCAGGTAAAACCTCTTCCCTGGTTTTTGCAAATATTTGTGGATGTAATTAACTTAAGCATACAATAAGTCACTCCAAAGTCAGTGCTTAATCAGTCTGAGAGACTCACAAAGGAAATTAACATTTATGAAATACATTATAAATAGCCTTATTTGCACATAGGGATCCATAGTGAAATATTTGGTTTGTACATTTTGTATACTCTAAGAAATAGAGAAATACTTTGGCTGCCTGTTCTTTTCATTAAACATATTTTTAAGCCAAAAAAATTTTTAAACTCTCTGGTAGCTTAACATTTCACTTATCATACATTTTGTGAAACAAGAGCAAACCAGGCTTAAAGTGTTTTTAAAGATATTTATTAAAAAGTCAAAATAATCTACTGTAAGTATTATTTGTTCTAAATAAACTGTTTTCAGTCCAACTCCATTTTATTAAAAAAGTATTTAGACCACCCAATTTTTATTGCAAATCATTTACCATAATGAGCCAAAGTATTAGATGCATATATTCTTTATAAACTTACACAAAATTAAATGACAGTGCACCAGTCAGCATGTCACTCAGTTTAAAGTTCCAATTATTTATCATATTTAATGAAATAAACATCTGAAACATTTGAAAATTGACAGCTTTATAAATTTACATGTAATTGTGCAAGATCAGCAGTTATTGACAGAAAGTTTCTCAATTTATATCACAGTCCTAAAAACTTGACTCCACTACATAACCCATCAAGAAAAGAAAGACAGTTTTTGGCACTCTAGGGTGATTTTGAAATTTGCAACTGTATTTTCATTTTCACTATCCATAAAAGTAATTATTTAGTCAGGAGACAAAACTAGATGATCTAATGATGCCTTTTAGCTTTAAACTTACCAGTCCCTTTAATGAATCGTGAATATAATATTAAGCAGGTGCTTGAGCAATTTCTAGACATAAACTTTTTTTTTTTCCCTGCTGGCTGAGTTGAGGAGGAACATTAAAACTGTAATCATAGTTTCATGCCACTCTTGCTCTATTCTGAGCCATTCTTACTTATGCTGGCCCAAAGGGCACAACTGAAACATATTTAGGAAGTGCTAAAGAGTTTTTCAAAGACCAACTTCTGACTTCATATTTTAAATTATAATTTCTGAAGAGATTTAAACATGAAGAAAAGGAATTTCCTCCCCTTTCCTTCAAATATCATTTTGATGAATCACAAATTTAAAATAATCTACCTTTTCACACATTAACTTCCCTCTAATTTTAAATAAATATTCACAATGTATTAACACTAGAGAACACAATGTGGCCACTTACACTTTCAAATATGATTTTTTTAGGAGAGGTAAAAAATTACATTCACTGCAGAGCTGCCTTACTCTTTTGATACCTGCTTGTCTTGGAGTTTTTATTGTTGTTATGGGTTTCTGAGAGTTTTTCCCAATGTTACCCCTTTCTGTTTTTAGCATGGAGACCAGTACCTATTGATATTGATTTATAAGACCTAAATATCCAGTGAAAAGTTAGTTTGAGAATCCAAAGTAAAAATGGACTACTATTTTTACAAAGTAAAAATACTACTACATTTATTGAAGATGATTTAAAGAGGCAAAAAAGCAGGGCATCTCATTACAACCCAGGAAACACTAAGTAAAAGTCTTCTTTCATAAGTCTTAATAAAGAAAATTATTTCTTTTGAGGCAGAGACATGCTTGAAACATACTGCCTTTTTAAGAACAAAAATCTAAGTTTTTCCTATGAACTTTATATTCCAAGTCCAATTTTGTTCTTTGGTTTTCCGTTAAAGTTGAGACAGTGTTGAGTTGGTGATTTGAAAGGAAGAGTTTAAAATACCCTGTGCTCTGATGTTGATCACATTTATAAGCTAATTAAAAGGCTATTTTATTTCAGAGAAGCTTATTAAAGGGCATTGCTCACTCTGCGTATGCATGTAATTGATGGTGTATGTATTATATGACAGTGCTAGGATGATGTAAATTCTCTATTAATATACATACTAAACCACAGAGGAATAGACATTTTGGGAGGGGGTTGGAGGTGGGGAGGGGAGTGAGAAAATAAAAACAAATACTTGTGATGAATGAAGCAAAATAAAAATTACATTGCAAGTTTTTACAGAGGATGGTATATTGCAATAGTCACACCAAAAACCAAGAACTTTGAGATAATTTCCATCATGGTATATTTGACATGATAGTCTTCATATAATTACAGTAGTAACTTTCCATTCCAAAATATCTAGTCCTTGAACCTGGACCACAACCGTGGTAGTAACAACATTTTATCTGATGTGTTGCCCTTGACCTTGTGTCTGCTTTCTTAGATTCAGAATCTGAAACATTCTAATGCTTATAACATAAAATTCTCTTTATTCAGCCATATGTCTATCCAAAAAGGAAAAAAGGATATGATATTTTTTTCCAGAAATTGCTTGTTTGTGTAACAAAGCTGACTTGAAACTATACTGGGCAAAGAAGGCAGAATATTTATTTTCATGTGTCTTTTCTATGATCCTTGCCACCAAGGTAAATCAATCTACTATACTAGCACACTTTTTGAAAAAATTATTTGCAAAATTTTAAGTAAGGAACACTCATGAAGCAAGAAGAGCAGAAAGAATATCTCATTTCTCTAGATTCCATTGTGATCTCCATGAGAGAGGAAGACATAGAGTAGCCTTGACTATGAATGCATCTGAGATGCTTACATCCAAATGAGTACTTTCACTAAGAGGAAAATGCATCAGTGCTCTTAATAAATTAAGAAAACAAACCAAACCAAATCAAGCAACAGGCGTTCACCTTACATTTTCTGTATGGATCTTGTTTGCAGTGTAGATATGGCTAAAATATTACTACTGAGTGTTGGCCAAAAACTTGTGAGCCTATAAACTTTGATTGATTGATGCTGGTAAGAACAGACCAAAAGATTTTGTACCTGAAGATGATGTATTGAGTGACTCATGATAGTTTATGATGATGTTTAAAGCCTTAACAGTACTGCTTGTTTCTGTGTAAGAGCTGATTTTATTACTTGGACCAAAGGCTTCTGACATTTTGGTTCCATAAAAGATACATATATCCATCAGAACAGGTTTACATTCAGATTATGAAAAAACACAGTTAAGACTGTGCCCAAACACTTATGAACTGAAGTGAAATAACTGTTTTCTTATGAGAAACACCATGGGATCATGGCAACATGGAGAAAAGGGAAGGAGCTATCAAGGACTTCTGAGTCTTCCCTAGCAGATCTACATCATGGTGCCCATATACGTGTTTTACTGACACTTGAAAAGCCCAGTGGGACATATGATTTACTGTGGACCATATTTCATTTGATACTGGGTAAAAACTGAAGGCTTAGGAAACTGATATTTGTAATGAGGAAGTCCCTATTGAGAGCAGCTTATACTATGGCCAAACAGAATGAAGATTATTTTAAACAACATATTTCACTTTCATTGTCTTTGTTGGAAGAGTCGGTACCTGGAATGAGATTTAAGCCAGAGAATCTGATAGGTTTCCCAAGCAGTCTATGAAATTCTCTTTATTGACAGTCTTCAGTTTTCAAGTACACAACTTTATATGGAAATTGCAAACCCTTCTAGCTGGACATACCACTAATGTCTCATGGAGTTACATTGTGATGGTTGAGGGGTTCTCTGTTTGATTGTTGTAACCATTTTCATATTTCACAAAGCCTACAGTCCAAACTGACAAAATTTCAAGTGGCAAACAACATCCTTTTAAAGGTTTAGTTTTCATGTCAAAGGTTGAATTGTCTCATTTCATACATAAGTCGACACAAATCATTGTCTATTGTAGGGGCAAGATCAAATAATCAAAGCAATTTTTCTGGAAGTTGTGAAAGGATTTAATGATTGCAAATGTTAATCAATGCTCCCCACAAACTGAGGGACAGAAAAATATTATTCAACACAGGAGATAATTTCCCCATATATCTTAATTTTTTAGCTTTGTGCTTTTAAGTTTTCTTATGTAAAAATGAGGGAGCAAGTGATTTCTGTCAAAAAAAATATAATTGGTGATTGGAGCATGTTCCTCAAATGACACAAGAAAACGAAGGACACTGGACTATATGCAACAGAGTGCTGGTATACTGAGTAGCTTCCTATTGAGGGGAAATTAGTATCCAAATCTTAAAAGCTGTTTCTAGGTTTGGACAGAACAATAGATGGAGGAAGAAGCAACTAACTGCCTTGTCTCTCATTTCTCATGGCAACTCAAAATGTTTCTAAACAGAACAAACCAAACAGGGCTTTTAAGAGCCTTTTGAGTCCCATATTTATAGGTTTGCTGTGGATCAGTTGCTAACACCTCCTCCTTCCACCTGCAATCAGCACTAATAGAACACCCATGCACCTTGTTAGTAGAAAGGTTCACTTGTGAAGCCACCTCAGACCTTTTGTGAATACAGAGAACCTCAGCCTTGGGTGCGCAAGAGGCCCACAAAATGAGTGATCCACCATAGCCACGGATAGCAGGAAATGCTTTAAATCTCTTTTAAGAAGAAAAAAAACATTGCTGAATTTCTTCAGCTCTCAGGCTGAAGTATCTGCCCTTCCACCTGTTCTCTCCCCAGATTAAGAAATCTATGTTTCCTTCAGTTACAAGAGCATCATAGGCAAAAACCAGTATGTCTATATATACATATTTCAAAAAAAGAAAAATATCTATAAATTCCTTTTAGAATTCTGTCAGAAGTTGTACAGAGCTTGATTTAGAGACCTGTAGCAGTCCATGATACTAAAATTGTATGCAATGCTTCAAAAATATACTCCTTCAGTTTTTGCAAATCTTTTTACATGTGGATGCAATCTTTTCACAAGAAGAGAAAAAAAAAAAAAAAGTTGCTCTCTTTCACTGAAATATCACCAGCATACCAAGGTGCCACAGCAGTCATGAATAGTAATGTTGACAGATATGTGGACAGATTATATATAAACATGTGTATCCGTAACTGTGTGCACAGTGAAGGCTGTGATTTAGTTTTCAATTCCACTAGCGGTGTCCCACCATTCCCATGAGACCCACTGATCACTCAGGGCTGCATTTTGGGGTGATTGGTCCATTTTTGCAACATCTTGCTATTTTATAAGTGCCAAGAGCATCCCACTTTGTATAACATGCCTGCAGTTCCTGATGCATTCTGCTTTTAATGCTGGCCAAAGCTTGCTTGTTTTGATATCACTTGTGCTCAGTGGGCAGTCTAATCAGCCTGCTTGATGGCTCCCTTGATTCTCATAGCTCCCACTGTGCTCAAGGTTGCAGTATATTAGTCTCAACACAAATATGAACTTAAAAGTATACACAAAGTATTTATTTAGATAACACATGCAGAAGAATTCACATATTCCCTAAGATAACTTTATGACATTTATGGAAAATACTTAAACACAGAAAGGGATATCTATGATATGCAGACAGATTTGTAGATGAACTTACTGTTTATTGTTACAAAAACTTAGAATTATTTGTATAAAACAAAGGAGGACATTTTTTTCTGAACTATGTTGATATTTATTGAAGTGAGTTCTTGAAATGAAAGGTATTCCTTCCTTTTTAAAATACCAGTTTAAGTAGTCACAGTTCTACCTATTTAGTCTACGAAACATTAATTTAAAAATTGCTTCCGAGTTCCTGATCTTTGGAAACCCTTGATTTCCGGAGTTATTTGGTGTCCGTTTGCTTACCATAAATAAAAAAGAGAAGTGGGGAGGTTAGATGGGGCTGCAATTTTTGAGATATAGCATCATGATGCAAAGTGACAAACAGCAGGGCATGTCACTGTAAAATGTTCTATATTGCAACATCAGGCAATGCTGGTACTTGAAGAATCTATAATACGAACCTTTCACAAACCTGAATTGTCTGCAACACAAGCCAAGACATTTTTTTGATAGATTAAAATTTCCTTATAAATAGTCCAGACAATATTAACAAATGTAATGTAATTCACCACATACAGTCACAACACTACTGCATATTTTACTGTGTTCGTTTTACAGTACCGCTGTACTATCAGATTTATTGAGCATAAACAAGCATTTTGATTACATTCTAATTAACCTGCTCCACCTCATGGCTGCTGTCAGTGAAGTCACACTGTAATTTTTGTAGGTGTGTTTCAGCCTCTCCAGTGCAAAGAGGTTATTAGGGCAGCTGAAGTGAACGGGGATCGTTCCCAAAACAGTTTCCACCAAGTGGACCTCTGAAGAGCTGGTCTCCGATCTCTCTGATCAAATACTGAACAAATGTCTTTTCTGGAATATCATCAGGATATTTTCTAGGGGCTGAATTCAGTTCTTCCAGGTCCTGGAGCAAGAAATAAGGCCTCTGTTTTTAGGGAAAACACCTTGGTTTCTAAGAATGAAAAGGAAGGGAAGAAGGAAATACAGACAGGTCACAAAAAGAACCAATGGAATATTACTTTGAAGGAAAGTTTGCTTTTATTTTTCAAATGCACTATCTGGAAAAGCTGTTCTGTTGCTGTTCTATCTACAACAGATATTAAGTTCATGCATAAAAGCTGTATTAAAATGGTGTTAAATTATCAGGAGTTGGGAAGTGTGCAATTTAAAATGACATGCTGCATTTTATGTGCATGACAGCAAATACCAGCTGATTTCCTTTTACATAGTTTCTTACATTTGCTCTCTTTCCCAGTAGCTCTTTTGTTTCTGCTCCTTTCTCCCTTTAACCAAATAATTCATCCCCGGTAGAGTTCAGTAGGAATTGAGACCTACAATTTGCACTGAATTAAAAAGAGTCTGTTTTATACACTAAACAGTATATATAAACTAAAACTACATTAAAAACATAGACATTGTCTGCATGCAATAAGGATTCCTTCATTACCATGATGAAATCATCTGTATCTGATCAAGATAAATTCCATTATCCCTATGATAAATTCCTTCTCCCCTAGAAAAGAATACAAAAGGCTTGATCTCTCTATTGGCATTTATCTTCTCTGATGTGGAGGGATAAGTCAAGTGCAATAGTCACCAGTGACTTATTATTTCTCTCCTCACAGGTGATGAATGTCATAAGGGAGATAAGCCATCGTGTGCATATATTATATATATAACACCATGTATGAATAAATGATATTAAGCACACTATGAACATTTTCTTTTCTCTTCCTACGTTTTTGTTTTTTTTTTTTTTTTGGTTTTAACTCAAGCTAGACTGTAGACTGTGGTTAAAGAAAATTAGAAGATGCCATAAGTTCATGTTGAAATGAAGAGCTTCAACTGCTTTAATATTTCCTTCAGCACGACAGCCTGTTGTCAGTGAAACAGACACAACCTCTGCTTCTGTTTGACTGAGAATTGTTTGACAGAGGCAGTAGACTGAGACTGTAGTGCCTGAAATTTATCTACTTGTTCCGTTGAAGATTTCTCTTCTATTCCTCGATACTTAACTTTCCATGACTCAGTTCTCCATCTAATAAACATGATATTCATAGTTCTTGCCTCTTTAGGTGCTGCAGGAGCACGTGGAAGACAATGATGTCAAACAGCATTGTATTAGATGATGTGTCCCTGTCTTGGAAACATACCTGATATTTGACTGGCATTTTAAAATGCATCTAGAGATAACAAATTTCCTACACCTAAGACAATCTATAATGGGTCAGAAGAAAGACTTATTTATCCTATTTATTTGTCTCTAAAAGTAGCTAATTGCAGAAGCCTAGGAAAGAGCATCAGAGCAAAGGAGTCGCAGTATTTTTGAATGAGGACAGACTTCTGGCCATGAAACACTGTGCTGGACATTACTGAGGAAGCCAAACTCATATTCATCCCGCAACCCTCTCAGCCCCCACTGCCAGCTCCTGCCCCAAGAATCAGAGGGGGCGGGCAGGGGGGTTTGGCTGCTCACACACCAGGGACCAGTGGTGCAGCTCTGATGTGGCCCAGCTATGTCACTTCACCAGGTTGCTGGAAAGGGGCTGTGAGGAAGCCTCCAGAGGGGTAAGAAAGGCAACATTGCAAACAGAGGCAGGCTGTTAAGACAAAATCCTGCAGGGAAATGAAGTAATAAAAAGACATGGTGAGGCTCTACGGGTCACCTGCTGTGTAGGTCTATAGGCAGCAGCCTGTGGCTGTTGTTCTGTGGTGTTACATTGGAATTCATCATTCGCACAGGTTAACCACCAATGACATCTCTGTTGTAGTAACTCTAAATCAAAATAAATTTCAAAAGCAAAACTTAAGATTCTGACTCCTTAGATGTGCTATACATGTCCTAAACCAAAAAGTGACATATTCAATCTTCTCACCAGATTGATAGCCTGACACTTGCAATATAGACAAGTAAGAATGTATTGTATTGTACATCTACTGTAACATATATATATAGTATATGTATTGTAACATACAAAAATGTGCTTGCTTTACTGATTTTAAAGCCACAAAATATTTGAGATTTGTGCCATATTATATTGATGAAAACCATATCATATTTCATATAATCAAAAAATAATCCCTTCAGCCTGCAAAAATTGAAAGTTTATCTACTTCTTCCATTGAAGATTTGTCTTCAAGTATCAACGTACAGATATATTCGAAAATACATATGTAAACTCTCAGAGAAGACTGAATAAAGACATTTAATTAAACTACTCACCTAAAATTTGGGTCATTAATTTTTTAAAATCATTTTGGATTAATAAATAAGATAAAATCCATGAAATATAAATTATAATCATTTATTTAAAGTTTATAGTAAAAGGGAAGGAAAATGTGGCATATCTTGTGCTTTCTGTACTTACAGGGAGTGCTTAGAAGTAATATATTGGAATGATATTCTGTAATGTGAAGTTCTCTGGAGAATGCCAGTAAATCAAAGCTGTGCACTGAAGACAACATTCTTCCTTACTGCATTCATATTTTTTAGAACATAGCTTCATTACACATGATAATTATAAAATTATCTTCAAAATGTCATTTGCATGAAGGATAGGTACACATGCTCTAAGTATGTAAAGGGAACAGTTTAAGTGAAAATCTGGCCCCATTAATTTTTTTGGAGACAGGGTTTTATCCTATGATAACACATTTGAAAAATACAGCTGGTTTAAACAAGGCACTAAATGACATTCATGTATTTGTGAAGAATTAGTACTTTTCAAAAGACTCCATACACCTAGTCAGAATGAATGCAGCAACTGTTGTCCAACTTGTTCCTATATCACACTGATAACATTCAGATTGCAAATCTAATATGCACAATAGTGAGTGAGGTACCCGTGAGGCTGACTTCTGGGATCTGAGTCTTTCCATACAAGACAGCCATGGCAATTCACAGATTTTGATGTTCAAAAATCACTGTCATCATTATCTTGCCTTGTTTTCTGTGTGACACACAATACAAATTTTCACCCAATAACAGTTGCATCAGAGCCAACACCTTGTGGCTGAACTATAACGTCTCTTTCCAAAAGCCATATGAACTTGATTTAAAACAATAAAACACTGTGAACTGCATCCTTTCACAATACATGCAACTGTCTAATGACCCTTAATCTTAAAAATCCACTGTTTATCTCTAATCTGAACGTAACTAGCTTCAGCTTCAAGCCATTGAAGTCTCATTACCTCTCTGCTAGAATAAAGAGCCCTCTCTGATTAGAAATCTTCTCCAACTCTAGATTCTTACAGAATAAAATCATGTCACCATTTAAACTTCTCTCAATAAGGAAAATATGTTGTGCTTATTGCAATCATGGTAAAGTATGTTTTTCAGCCTTTGGAATTACAGTTAGTGGGCAAATGAAAAGAGTCAAGCAGCTCCATGGCTTCCTCTGTGCAAGTTTTTCTTTTTCTTCTTTATTTTAACTGCTGCTTTCAGACTAAAATAAAACAACTCTCACCATAAGCATTTATGTCCTTGTATAGAAATTGTATCCAGCATAGTCCTATTGAGTTCCTGACCAGCGTATGTTTCTACCAAATAGTCTACTACTCAACTTAATACAAGTTCCTTTGGTCTAATCACAACAGTACAATAAACAAGAAAATCTCATTTTTGAAATATTTTGACACTACAATGTTGTTAGCTATTTGAGTTTCAAAATTTAAAACAATATCTTTAAAATTAATCATTTGTTTGAGAACAGAACCTTTTCCCAATTTGTCTGAATAAGATTTTTAGACTTTTTATTTCTAGAAATAGATCTTTTTTCTTTCTTTTTTTTTTTTCTTTTTCCACAAAACCAACTTCTAAATAGGCCGTTCTCTACATAAAAGAGAAAAATATTAGAATGAGCCATGAGGCTCCAGTGACTACTGAAGTCAAAGGAAATATTCCTTTTACCTCATTAGGTTTTGGATTAGGCATTAAGTCAATAAGATGTCATTGCCTAGATTTCTGCATATGAGTAATATTGTAAGTCCTTCAGCTAAAGCAAGAGAGGGAAGCCAATGGAAAGGATTTTTTGTATTATGACAACAGTAAAACTCATCATTTGTCAAAAAACTACATAATTACCTGTGACTGAAAGCACTTCTCTATATGCTTTAAAGGCATATTCATTAAACTCACAATTTTTATGCATTCTTAAGTGTTAGGAATAAATAGAAATTATAGGACTTACAAGAATTAATATTGAAAGTATAGCTGTACAAAAAATATGGTATTCAAGCTTACGTTTTTATTTTTGTTGAGAAGCAATATTCTTTCTTTATCAACACACTGCTCAGTCATGACTGTCTGATAAACTTTATTTGTAAAATAGAATATTTTTTTTCCCAAATTGCCAAATTCATGCTTTGCCTTACATCCTAGTCAACTTTTATTTTGTAGGAAAATGATACTGCCTGAAATCCTCCTTTGCTTTTTACAACAGTCAGACAAAAAAAAGCTAAATCAATGTTTAAATCAAATGTTGCAAGGAAAGATAGTATCATCTACATGTTGAAAATTTTCTATGGCAACTCTCAGAACAACATGAAGTAAAATAGGTAGGTTATAAATCCCTTGAAAATAAGGTTTATAATCAAAATGCTGGCAGACATTTAACGATAGCAGCAATAGCTGGCACCACAGTAATAAAAGGATTTAAATATATAAAAAAAAAATCTGTATGCTTCACAAAGGCGCGTGGATTTCAGGGCAAAGCTACGTTCAGACTCAATGTAAAGAAGGATGTTAATATACTCAGTTCTGATGCTTGGGTGTCATTTACGGAAAATCTCAGAAAACCAACCTGTAGTCATACAGTGAGAGTCTGAAAGAAGAAACAGGGTGCTGTGGCTATTACTGATATCTCCCTCTCTTTCCCTCATGGTAAAATCAGTCATCTGAGTCCTGTGCCTAAGACTCAGTGCCCAGAATTGAGCCTGCTCAACAGCAGCCTCTACTCTGCATCAAAACTAACACAAAGTCCAACAGCAAATAAATAGTTCTTGGAACCCAGTCACCCACTGTCTGATGCTCAGGTAAGATTCCCTGACCAAATGTCTTTCCCCCAGTGGATGAAAAAGGATTGACAGGCACTGCTAGAACTGTGGCCAAGTGCAGCCTTCATCCTGGAGGGGACCTGTGAGCAAACAGCTGGTGAGGCACTCAAAACAGCACATAGAGCAGTTTTCTTTTTTAAAGGAAACGCATACATAGGTGCATTAGCACTCTTCTTGCATCCTCTAGCTCAGATTAAAAATTAAAGCAATGACCTTAGACTTCTCTTGGTGTTAAGCATTTCCTATTCATTCAACAGGCAACAAAAGCTGAAGTTACTTCATTTTTCCTCTTTCTATCTCTATTCCCTTTTCTCTTTCCTTCCATATGCTTTTTCCCTCACTCTGTTTTGGTTGGCAGTGGTATATTTGACTTGACCACTCAAATACCAGCTAAGGTCTGTCTGTGATCCCCCAGGAATAGCAATTTATAGGTGAAACTGGCCACTTACATATTCCTGTAACCAAATAATAATGAACCAGGTTTTCCTCAAATAGCTTCACTTGGTAATTCTTTCATGTTTGTTCTGCTCCTGAGCCATTTCTGTAGAGAATTGTCTACCGGGAAAGGGATGCAAAGTGAAAAGGAGCAATTGTGTGCGTCTGTGTGTGTTCTTTCTCCATGCCTATAAAACCCAACCCAAACTGTCAAGGTGACAATCCAAAACGATAATCAAAACCACTTTTTACATTCCATCTTGTAACTGCCGCAGGCAAGTTTTAAAGGAGATGCTAACAAATCCCAAAGAATACCAGGTATTAAATATTTGATATGGCCAGAAATGTATACAATAGACATCAAACTTATGTTGTATATCTCTGTAATTTCTATACCATAGGTAAACAACCATATTTCAATAAAAAGCCTTAGATGGGTATTTGGAAATCTACATAAAAATCTGTTTATATTTTAGAAACAGGTCTGTTGTTTCCACATGCATCTACAACAACAACAAAAAGAGGTTTTGCTTGGGAATATTATCTCCCATAGACACACTGCAAAAAATATTTTCAAGGGTGCCTTTCTAGCTGTTTGCATCTTTACAAGTATTTGCTTTAAAGCAATCTTATATTCATACTACAGCCTGGTTTAAAAATTGTAAGGCTGCTGATTTACAAAATAGTTTACACTCGTGCCTACAGTCTGCATTTTAAATTTTTCCAGGACATAGGTATTAAAATTCAGTTCATTTTTATAGTGTCCTTCATAGAGAGCATTGAGAAGGCTGCATAGAAAGACGAGATCTTACGAGTAAAAGGAAAAGGAAAGCTCAGAAGGGGTGTAAACCGAGGTTACTCTGCTTGAGAGAATAAGATAAATATGGCGAGCCAGTAGAAAGAGTGACCTTGCCCTCAGTCTGTACAGTCAACGAGAGAAAAAAAGAGGCTTTAAAAAGGCTTGGTCACAAAGTAGGCTGATGGTAAACAAATGTAATAGAATGGTGTGTTTCGAAAAAGTAGGTGGGTGAACAAGTGATACACTTAACGTGTGTTATGTTAATCACAAGTATGTGAATTAAAGTATGCTCAGAGTAAATGGAAGATATTTTGAGCTACCATATATAAGGTTAGTTGTATGTTGCATCAAAGTAGTTCACTTTTGTTTGTACATGTATGAGCAGTTACTAGGAAAGTAATTTCCACATAACTTTAGACTACCACAGTGTGGAAATCTTCATCTAATCTATTTCTTCTAGACAATTCATAATCAATGTAGGCATTCGGGTGACAGGATTCATCTATTTTAGATGTCTTCTGCAGAAAACAACCAAAGAGTGACAAATGTTTTTCACTGACTACAGAGAAAGTCAAGATGACTACTTCAGATTTACCCTGGCTCAGACAATTCCCTCTAATGAGCAACAGATGTAAGGTACCTTGTTACACTGCAGTAACTTAATCATGAGCCTAAAATCCTGAAATTAACAGCCAGTGGTGGGGTCCTGCTAGGACAGAAACTGCTCTCCAAAGACAGAATCAACTCTGCATAATTTTACGCCGTGCATTTAAAGGAAACAACAAAGAGGGGAAGCAAGAGAGAGGCACAGAGAGGTGAGCGGCCCAAGGTCACCTAAAAGGTCAGAGCCTGTATCTGGTTCAGTGATTTACCATTCAACTGCACTGCCACTAAATGAAAGTAGCAAAACAGCACAAGGGAAGAGGAATTTTTGCCAACTCTTCCCCTCCACCCTCTAAGGATGGATTGGTGCAGGGTTTATTGAGTATTAGGTAGGTAGAAGAAGAAAATAGCTGTAAATGGTATCTGAGCAGTGATACCTGAGCAGGTATCTGAGCCCTATTGTGCAGTGCAAAGTTCACTAAGATGATTCCTGTGTGCCCCATTCAAGATTGCAGAATATCTGTATTTAAACCCACAAGGCTGCAAAGGAGAGTCCCTTCAGGACAGCAGTTTACTCACATATAGCACCCATGGCAGCAAATGCATAACTTCTACAATAAAGCATCAAGTGTAATTAACTGGTAGCAACCTAAGACCCTAGGCAACTAAAAGTTGTTTCAAAATACCCAGTGTTGGGATCCATATGCTGTCAAGAAGGGGTCAAATCAGGAGCTGTAACCGGCACATCCCACTTCTGACTCTCTTGGATATGTCTGGGATCTGGATTAAGATTTCCACGTTGCCAGATGCCCTCTTTCTTGTAGCTTTCTACAGGCCTTTTAAGATCTTTTTTTGGCACCCTGATTTTCCAGTGTTGAACATAGCCCATGGAGCAGAGTTGTGATATGTTCTTGCTAGTACAGCGTTTGTGAGGGAAGGCAACTGTATTCTGCAGGAACTGGAGATTTCAAGGATTCTTCACACTTTGAATCTGATAGAGTGCAATGTAGTAGACAAGCCTGAAGGGATTCTCAGTTATGGATCACTGTAACAAAGTCTGCATTTAAGAAGGAAATGCGCCAGCTGAGATGATAAAACAAAATGTTTCCAGTCACTGCTATCTGAAGGACAGAAGAGTCTGATATGAACTGAGATTCTGAATAGGCATGTCATCCTTAGCTCAGGGAGAGAATAGACTTAATCAGTTCCTAAAAATACTGCCTTCCACATTTCAGGATCACAGCTGGCTTCCACTTAAGAAGCCTACCCCAAGACTGAATGAACAAAGCAGTAGTTCTGTTTGCCTCCACTGGAAAACATCACCACAGGCTGAGCTGACTTCATCGATTTAACTCGTAAGCTTGGCATAAGCATGGAAGAGAGGGCAACAGAAGCAGAGGGAACAAGAAGGCTAAGCTTTGACAGAGACCTCAGCAGGTCAGGGAGCAGAATGGATCAGGGAAACTGTGTCTTCTGGGCTGTCCCAAGAGAAACTGAAATACCCTAAAGTATAGGTACAGCTGCAATCCAGTCGTTGACCCACTGGATACAGAGACGCTCAGAGAACTGGCCTGACTTGGCCACACAACAACCCACACTTGAATTTTTATATCAACATCAGAAAGATGGTTGAAATCAGCAGTATTGGAGACTGGGTTTTTGTTTGAAAGATGCTTTACAGAATAGGATTCCTGTGAAAGCCAAGCACTCCTTTATTAAAAACAAATACTATGAAAATATATATTTCCCAGCATTTCCATGACATTGGAAGTTATTGTATTATTCAATAACTGATATTAAATAATTAATATATCCTTGTTTTAGTTTTGATCAGGTCGAAGTGGCCAGGGGCTGTGGAGTGGAGGGACTCATATCAACTGTAGGAGGAAGAAGTGTCCTCCAGAAAGCTGCCTGACAGTAGTCCCCAAATCCCAGTTTCCTGCCACCTGAAAAGAAAAATCCTGAACTAAATGTTTCATTTGATTTTATTTTCCTGCAGTGCCAGCCCATTCATTTGAGACCCAATGAGAAAGGAAATGATATATGTGAATGTTAGGCTTCCCAGAGAGTTTTAAAATTTATTTTTTAAATTTGTATCAGTGCTGTACATTATGCTTCATTGTCAGCTACTGATATAAATTGCATCTGCAGTCCAAGAGGGTGGAGCATGACAGGTAGTGAAGTAGCATTTTCATTAATAAAAAAAAAATAAAAAAGAAGATTCTTCTGAAATATGTTTTAACGTGTCCTGCTCAATAAGAAGTTGCAGAATGAAATTAAAACTGGTTACACATGTCCTTTCTCTACAGATCTCTCTGTTCAAGAAACAAACCTGGCATCATAAAGCTGAACTGGCTACTGGAAGAATGGAACATAAAGAAACACTCCCATTATATTATTGTTTCTGAATATTTAGGTTACAGTATGACCCAGACATCTCAGTGATTACCCAAGAATGTCATACCAAAGCTATCAGAGAGAGGTAGGTGCACATGTAGACATACAGAGCTGGTTTTTGCTTTGATTGCTCTACTGAGATGCTCTCCTGTAACAAAAGCAAGCGCACACACACATGCAAACAGAACTTAGGAGTCAAACTAATATGAAATACTTCCCTGCAGTTACAAGAGCTTGACTAAGACCTTCATTCTTTCAAGTATGTTAGATTTCAGGAGTAGAAAAGACCTTTAGTTTGTGTAGTCTGTGTTTTCTAGATAACAGAAGCCATAGGCTTTCATGCAGTTGCTTCTGTGTTAACCCTTGATTTTGCCTTTCAGAGTAAGCAATAAGATTGCCTCCTCAGGGGAAGAAAAGAATAAAACATAGGTCCTGGAGATAATTATGTTTCATGTCCTGTATCTTCCTCCTTACTCAACATCAACTTTTTTATACATTCTGACAACACCAACAGACAAAGGATAGGAAAAACGTGATACAGGTAGCTTGCTATGAACCTTAAAAAGTGTTTAAGAAAGTATCATTCTGTTGTTCTCTACTGTACTTGTTTTTTGTTTTGTTTCATGATTTTCATGATTCTTCCTTACCGTTTTGATGTTCTTTGCAATCCAGTTGTACTGTCCCAGATTCTCAGACTATTGAATTGTGATTTTTTTTATTTTAGAGAAACTCCCTTCTTTTCAAAGGTGTCCATGTCACACAGGAAGAAATGACATGGTGAACATGAACCCAACACTCTCCCAAACTTCTGCTCATTTTTTGTTGCTGTATTGACTCGACAGTTTCAGTTTCCATCAAGCGAAAGATGCTGATTTCTGGTGGATTTAGACAACAAATAAAAGGTAATTATTTGGACTTGCTGAGTTTGCATCATCTACCTTATCACTGGAACATTAAACATGAATATTAGAAATAAGCATGTTTTCAGGAGAAGCAGGACTGATGTTCTTCTATTTGAAAGTCTACTTTGAAGCTCCATGTTTGTGAAGTGCTTTCAAATTTGATGCTAGCTTCAAAGAAAGGGAACTTGAGTCCTTTCTGATCAGTAATATTATATTTCAAAATAATCTACAAACTGCTCTTTTGGAGACAATGTGGCATTCCTTTAAACAAATATGACCTCTAGAGAGGACAACTATTTCAGAAAAACGACTTAACTCAAAGCCTGACTTTGCCATACATCTGACTTCTGGCTATTCAGTTTGCCTTTTTCATTGTTATATGAATGGTCTAAAGGAATCCTTATAGTAACTATGCAAGTCCAGAAACAAAAATAACTTTTCAGTAATTTGTTTTTCTGGCTTTTTCTTGCAACCCACACTGAGACTGCTCTAAGTTTAAAAGAAAGTACAGTTCAGATTTCTGTTGGTTATTTGTTTACCCCATAATGGGCTGTTTGTGGTAACATCTGCAACAAAGGATAGACAACCACCAGAAGTGAGAGTTGTGTGCAGAAAGTCATGTAGTCATAACGATGGTAAATTTTTTTTACTGTCGTAAAAATCCTCAGCCTACCAGCAGAACCCAGCCATATAATCCCGTGAAGTACAAGCAAGACAGTATCATGTAAACTCAGCCAATAATTTTGTCCAAGATATAAAATGCACAGTGACTTATGTTGGAGTTACATGGTGCTGACAAGAGGTGATAGTGATGCTTAGCAATAATAATATTGCTAATTGCATTGCTATAATAAAGATATAATAAATAAAGCTATTAGTTCCTCTGTAGCATAACACATCCTTATGGCATTGTAAACACAGATAATATAGCTGGCAAGCATCAGTTCTAAAGCGTGACAGCATGGTGGGAAGCCAGTCTGTAGCCAAATTAAAATGAAAGGACAAAAATGTCCTTTTGATCCATTACTATATGGCTTCCGTAGTGTTGCATGGCATTTTCTATGACAGTCTCACTGAATATACCTATATGATGAAAGCAAACAAGATTTATAAAAATATTCATTTCAAGGCTTGAACAATACTTCTCAAACTATTTTAGGGGGAAAAAAAATAAAAACAAGACCTGTCCAAAACTAAGACAGATCAGTCTTTCAAACACATCAGATGTATTTTAAAACTATCAGTTTGCTTTTGGGAATCTTTAAAACATTTCTTATAATTTTTTTCCCATCCTGAAGACAGCTTACAAATGCTCCTTGCGTGTGTATTTAATGACCCATATTTTTAATCAAACGTGTGATCATTCATAGCGTGGGTGCTGAGGTTGCCAAGTCTATTACTGGCCAGTTTTCTGAAGTTAGCAAATAGCACCATTTATCTCGCTGCTCTCTGTCAAAAAGCCATACCCCCTCTGGTATTTATACACATAACCTAGCCTTTAACCAGGCTGTGCTTTTACCTAGGTAACTGGTTAGCAAGCAGACTTGCTTAACCTTGGGGTTGTGCCCCCTCCCCGCTGTATCCGTGCACACTCAGTGAAACTGCAGAGAGTTGGTAAATAAGCAATGCTTCTGGAGGGGTAACCTGGTATCTGGTTTGCAACCCAGAGCACGCCGATCACCGTTATTGAGCACGAGCTGCTGACCGGTTTCCTCACCATCACTGGCCCCATCTTCTCCGGCGTTCACTCGCTCAAATATTCCACACTTTTTTAAAGCACATGTAAAGGATTACAGAAACCCCTACGTGCATCTCCAGAGAGCAGCCAGAAAGGGTTAAACAAAATCAACCCTGACAATACTAGAAACAGTTCTCTCAGTGTGTGTTGGTTCACTGCTCCACAGGGCATAGCAGATGTTGTGTCTGGTAGTAAGAAGGGCCCAGGAGGTGTGAGCTGTCAATCACTTTTTTTCCTAACTACAGGCTGTGCTATGGATATGAAGCACGACTAAAACAATCTGTCTCAGCTGGGGTGTGTGAGGTATCAATAACCCTTGGCAGAGGTGTCAAGAGCCTTGCTGGAATCAAACTACCCTGCTGACCAGCTGCTTAGCAAGTTAACAAGGCGGCATTCAGCGCTCGCTGCCCTCCCAGCCCAACAATTAACACAACTGGAGCGGGGGCTCCGCTGAAATGCAGGAGGGACCTCGCCACATCCCCCTTGCGCTGGCGACAAAGAGATGCACGGATCTTTATTCAGAAGCATCCCTAACAGCACGCGAGGAGCGAGAGGAACCAGGGCAGGGAACGTGGTTTGTCCTCAGACCAAATACGTGGATAAATATTAGCAATGTGCGGCAAATCCGAATGGACTCGAGAAAAATAGTTTCATAAAGTATTTTCGCCCACGAGGCCAGTGGCTGTAGAGCAGAGGAGCAAAAAGAGCTCCGGTAAGGAATAAATTGTATTGAGAAGCCAGAGTAAGGTAAATTTAAACAACAGCAGGAACAAACAATGTAATGAAAGAGTTCTGTGGCGCTGGTAATCCAAACAATAGCTGCGAAGCAGCTTGTTACAATCATCCACATGGCTGGTTAGAGTATTATGGAACAACCAGGTTGTAAAATGAACAGGCGACAGTTGGAAAGTCTTAAACATTTTGCACTCGTGGGTCATGTACTACTCAGCCTCGTACCAGTATGCATTTGGGAGTAATGCTGTTAAAATCAATGGCTTCACAGTGGTTTAACAGGGAAGGATTTGGCCAGTTTGTAGAGCATTATCCAATTTTTCATTTTACAAACTGCTAACTCTGGCTCTTGGAGTTAATGTTTTTCCTGAGCCCCCAACACATTTTTTTTGTTTTGTTTTGAAAACTGAATTACTTTCAAGTCTTTTTGTATTCTGCATTGCTTTATATTGTGGTTTTGTTCTCAAGGGCATCAACCAGTGATTATACACTGTTCCATTCTGAAAAAAAAAGTAAAATACATGGTGTATGGCAAAACATGAATATTAGCTTTAAACAATTTAATGTTGTTTGTCTTTGCTTTGAAATTCAATAATGCCATCAGCCCATAAGACCTTTTAGAGCGGAGTATTTCACACAGTGAAAGCTGCTTTCTGCCACAAAAGCACAGCAGCTGTGGCTCCTGCAGATACTCTTAAAGACAGATATAATAAAACACTGGGAGGGAGTAGGTCGACACAGGAGCATGAAATGGACGAGATGAAGCCCTTTGTCACAATCAAATAGGCTGTAAAGTTACTATAGTAACATACAGTATTAAGCTCCAGGTGGATTGACTTAATGTTGACTAAACAAAAAGAGGTTAACGAAAACCAAACCAATAATTATTACACTCTCTCTACCAAATGTTTGCCATGATGCTGTTATTTTGATTTAGCCAAGCTGCACAAAATGCTCTGTGGGTTGTTTTCTGTTCCAGAGAGCAGTTCTCATATGAGAAAATCTGTAAGAAAAAAACAAATTCGAAGTTGTAAGAATGAAGTGGACGGTTTTACTGTGCCTGTGACAGACACTGCAGCAAAATCCGGTCAAAAGACCATGACAGAATAAAACTGTGTCAAATGCTGCCTTTTTGTTTACCCCTCTAGGATCACCCACTTCCCCAGTGTGAGAAATGTGAAAGAGTGAATGTTCAAACTCATTCTGACCTACCTGAGCTAAATGAATGATGAATAGATAATACATATACATTTAGAGACTTTGTTTTAATCTTCCCTGTAAAAGCTAGCCTTTGCATCTAAAATCTACCCGAAGACATCCCTCTAATTAAAAATTGTGTCTTCAACATGCAACAAGAATTCATTCTGCCTTCAGTGTTTATTTCTAATTATATTCTTTACTGTGGGAAGAAGATGCCTGACAACTTATGAATGGGGCTTCTCCACCCTTCTCTGTTAGCTGCTTCTCAAGGAAAACACTTTGCCCTGTAGATAAATCCTACAGTAGAGGCAAGGCTTATGTTAGCTCCAGTGACCATTTGTTTCCCTCCACTTCAGTCTGGGAATTTAAAAATCTGAGGATTTAAGTGAAATTCCTAGATTTATTCTGAAACTTCTGATGCTGTCAGAATTCACACCTTCTATCAGAACTGTAATTTCATGTGTCTCTGGTATAGTTAGTGAACTCCAAGCTGCTGCCCTATAAATCTTTAAAGGTTGTTTTTCAAATAGGGAAAGAGATCGTATTGGTTCAAATTGAACAAAACAGAGTGGGTCTTTCTTTGATAAACTGTAGTAGGTACAAATCAAAAACCCACTTGGATAGTCACTGCGAAACTGTCAAAAACCTCTCATCTGTGCCATAAACTTAGTCTCAACGAGGCTTGAATTAATACCACACTGTCAAGGAGAAATGAAAATGTGCTAATTGCATTCAGGACATGAAGTTTAGCCTTGGCCAGTAAAGAAAAAGGACAAAAAAAGGTTTTAATTATCAAAAATATGAGACAATGTTAAGCTGTACTTGTGGGTATGGTTCAAAGATAACTTTTGGGAAAGACAACATATGAAGGTTGATAGGAGGAAATATCTGGATGTCTAATTTGAGGAATTCCTTGTTGTTATTACAGCCTCTTGGCTGGTTATACAGTAATCAGGAAAGCACTACCTATTGAAAGATGATGGAAGGATTAAGCAGTTAGTCAGAGCCTGCTGGCAAAAAAGCAAGGGTTACTGACTTCAAGAATTTCTTCCCTGTAACTTGGAAGAAATGCAATGTGGCCACATCCCAGGAAATGTGGTGAGGTGTGGTCAGAGGGACTGTAATCAAGCTGAGAGGAAGCTGAGGGCTCCAGTGAGAACAAATATCATCACTTGAAAATGTACCAAGTACTCTTGTTCAAATCTGTTAGGGAACGGTTTCCATTTGGATTGGATTTGTAGTAGTACCTGGCGCAAGGTGGAGCCATTAGAATGACAGCACTAGACCCTGGTCAGCTTTCCCAAGGGCAGATGGATTCTGAGTACTTGTAAAAAAAATATGTGCAATGAACAAAGCTGGTGAGGGGTCTGGAGAGTAAGTCTTATGAGGAAAAGCTGAGGGGGCTGGGGTTGTTTAGTCTGAAGAAGAGGAGGCTGAGGGGAGACCTTCTCATGCTTTATAAGTACCTGAAGGACGGGTGTAGAGAGGCGGGGAAGGAAGAAGAACAGAAGGGCAGTGAAAGCCCACCTCAGCTCTGTATGTCTTGGCACATGAGGGCAGTTATGCCCAGCCAGGGCAGGTTGTTCGCAAGGCTTGAACACAGGCCCCACATGCTTTAGGAACTGGTTGCCTGAACACAGGCAGAGGTGGAATCTATATAGAAAATGCATTGGATAAAAATCCCAAGTGTTTATGAATTATAAAAAAGATTATATATAATAGTCTATAAAGTAAACAAGTGTACTGGCCCTTCTTGTACAGTCTTACAATGAGGATATATGTTGATATTTGGAGACAGCATATGGGAAATGAGAAATATATGTAGTTTGGTGTCTAACCAGGATTTGTTTGCATTTTTCCAGAATACTCTCTCATGGATATGTAGCAATGCTTGAAGAGAGGATGGTATTCACCCTCAGTAAATACCCCAGTTATTGTGTTTTGTTAGATTTTTGCTCTTCATGGTTGATGTTAGTATGTTACTCTGAACACCGGATATCAATCCTCCTCCTTTTCTTGTGGAGTCCCAAGCAAAGCTCATCATTCTGCTCTGTCAATTCTTGGTGTCAGTTCTCTGCAGGCAGCGACAGGCATGGAGAGCAGGAGCAGCTGGTGCCCATCTCTAAGGAGCGGGTACACGGATCTCCTCTGCAGATGGGGTCCCCTTGCTGCAGCCCTGGTGACCCACCCAGAGCAGGAGTCCAGAAGTCAGTCACCTGCTTCTTTCCCCATCAGCCTCCTTTGCCTTCCTGTGTCACCTGGCTAGCTGACAGGATGGACACACTTCCCTGACCACTTCCAGTCAGAAGACATC
The DNA here is from genome assembly GCA_004320125.1 of Scolopax mira. Classification (NCBI taxonomy): domain Eukaryota; kingdom Metazoa; phylum Chordata; class Aves; order Charadriiformes; family Scolopacidae; genus Scolopax; species Scolopax mira. Next base: position 67,322 of record BJBW01003121.1, read on the forward strand.
ACTTTTGTGTTTGCCTGGGCTGAGCAGCAGCTGGAAGCCCACTGCATCCTGGGGGGTCTGTGCTCTGAAACACCAGCCCCACAGCCTGCCCCTGGGGTGATGCCCTCCACATAATTTTATCCCCCTCCCTGCCTCAGAAACTTCTTTAAGAGGATGCTGTTTGTATTCTCTGATCGTCTTCCCCACTATTATGGCGGCCTCTGCATGTGGTTGTTTATTAATCAATGAGGCTCAGCCCAATACTTACTTCGAGGTAACTTCAACCTAAAGGTACTGAATTTTCAGAACGGTGAAAATGCTTGTTTCTTTCTTTTTAACTCAAAGAACTCACATGGCTACCTGGAACTTCCTTGAGAGTCATTGTAGATTAAGAGACAATTTGAATTATAATCCTGATCCAAATACTACTGCTTCTGTGACTTTGGGCATGCCACTTAACCCCTCTGAGCCTTATTTTCCCTATTATCTGAGACTAATGGTATTTTACCTGTCTCAGACCACAAGGGAGCTATGAGGCTTAATTAATGTTTGCAAACTGGGTTGTTGCATAGCATAATTAAATAGCATTTCCAAAGTTTAAAGAAGTAGAAAGTATTAAGACCCATCAGCAGTAAAGATGAGACAAGGAGTTAGAATGTCCCGATTCCCAGGACAGTGCTTAATTCTCTCAACCATATGGCTTTGGAGGGAAAAAACAGCACCAAATTGTCTTCAAGAACCTTTTTCAAAGTTCAAAAATGTGAATTTTAAAGCAAAGGTGGCTATTCACTACTTTAAAGAACATCCAAACAGCAATATTATTTTGACTCCTGTATAATAATTTCCTTCTTGTTTAGTTGCATGAAATTGTCCCACATTTTCAGATGGTATTGAGCTTCCAGCCAAGCGAGTTTTGTTAAGAACATCCTTTCACAGCCTCAAGTCTACTCGGTTGTAACATTTTTAATGAGCCACATTTATTTTCTCCCTTAAAATTTAATGATTCTGTTCCAATTTCATTTAGAGTATCCAGGCTGCTGTTGTCTTAGACAAAGCAGAAATGGTAGAAATGTCCAGCGGTTTCACAGGGTCAGACCCATCAGATCCTGCCCCATCACTTCCGCTCATAACTCCCCCATAGCTACAAAGCAGAAACACATCACAAAAGTATAGAGATTACTATAGGATTACACTTTATGTTAGATTAATGTGAAGCCAAAGCACGAATGGATGAAGAGTGGCGTTTTGGTCATTCAACTGTGTTTCTTCTTGTCCTGAATCAGAAAAAAAAAAGCAAATTTAGAGAAAATTTAGCCACATGTTTGTTTTATTCCTTATTTTTGGCTAAAGGCAGTAGCACTTTTTTTTTTCGTTTAAGGCAGTAGAATTTTCAGTTAAAGTTTTCTGGTTTCCAAGGGTTTTCAATGCAGAAAGAAAAACCCTGTATAAACACTAATTTAACTTAATTGCCTTCCATTTTTGTGCATATTAAAAGAAAAGAAGTTTTGAAGAAAATGTTACCAGGAGATTTCTATGCTATGAATACCATAAAAATGTGTGATATCAGTCTTATAGCATTAAGGCTTTCTTCAACAGATGTGATACAACTAAAGTTTATTTATTTGGTTTTAAAAATTATATTTTAATTTCAAGCACAGTTGAAGAGCTATAGCTATTGAGATAATAGGCTGTTGGTTTCCCTTTAGATGACAATAAATGCATTTTATTTTCCCAACATTCAGTCTTTAGTTTTACCTGTCTTTCAAAATCTTCCAAGAGAGCAATAAAAATTGTAAATAAAAGATTTTTTAAAAATTTGAATTCTTTCTTGAAATAAGAGCTCTATCTGTTTTCAATATACATAAAATAGACAAAGTTACTAAAAATGAAATATTTATTAGTGTATCACAATTCCATGATGATAACACTCCTTAAAAATAATGCAGTTCAAATCTCAAGGGAACTAATTTATTTGAAGTAAAATCTCTTAGAAAAAGGTGTGTCTGAAAGGTTCAGATGGGACCTTGCTGATCTTACACATCAGAGAAGAGCCTGTGTATAATCATGATGGATGCTACAGATGATAGGACAGTTCAAAGTCTAGGAATCAGAACTGCATATCAGGATCTGTGGGTATCTCATAGAATCCTTAGAGATTGACCATAATAGAAGAAACGGAGAAGTCATGTTAACTATCATCGAGTCCTAGTTATGCCCGTTGCTCTCCCAGCCTTCCTACTTTTCTTTTTTGCAGATTGACATAATAGCAGGATTCAGGCTAGTTTTCTGGTTCTGCATGGCTAAGATAAAATATTTCTACCATGAGCAAACTGTTATAAAACAGAATGATGGCAGTCATTCTGACCAATAGCTTCTCACCTTCTCTCAGCAAAAAGGTACCTGTTAAGGTTGCCTCATGTCAGTCTCGTGGCTAAGGCATCAGTAAGACAGGAGAATAAGTCTGGATAAAATGCAGATGAACGTTGGTGCTCACAATGAATTTAAAAAGATAAGCAAACAAGATTTTAATCTGTGGCAGAGGAGGAGATGGAAAGAAAGGCAACTCTAAATCATGTTTTCACCACATGATTCTTAAGAAGTAAGACCCAGAGCAGAGTGAAGGTGTTTGTAAGGCTCAGGCACCACTGGGGATGGTGCTACTTCTTTGTGTTGTCCCAGTGGGTTTGGCCAGTTGTATTTTCCTTTTCTTCTGTGGATTCCGGTGTTGTTTGTTCCTGCAATAGGTGTACGAGGGTTTATCCATTGGCTCTCTGCCTGCTTGCAGTCTCTCTGAGTGTATTTCCAGAGACTTGGGGCAGGTGTATTGGAATCTGAGACCTGACCATTCATGTCATATTAAACCATAGTATCTCAAGTATCTCAGTTAGTTAAAAGATTTCATAAATCACATTAAAATCTCTTACAGGAACTCATAGTCTTACAGTATTATTGATAAACATAATTGCCTCTGTGAAATTTTTTCTGCTAGGAGTAGGGAATTAGAAAAACATTTTGCATAATTGTGTTACTCTTCCTCACCTAATCTACACAGAAAAAGGCAGATAAAAAACTTCTGTCTTTTGCTACTCTGAGAGACATTTAGTATCTAATAAGCCTGCCAAACCACAAAGAGGAAATGTTACTTTTGGATCTGCTGATGAGCAGTGATTGAAGGCAGGCAGGACCAAAACTGGGACCTCAAAGCTGTCGAAAAGAGAGCAGTTATTTTCACAAGCTACAGAGATCTAGTGGGAATGAGGGAGCAATTAAAAATCTAAAGTATCAAGGGAGGCAAAAACTCACTTTCCACCATACTTCTGAAGCAAAAGACCTAAAAGCTCCCCTTAACTCACCCTGAACTGCAAGTCAATGATCCATTTAGGAAAAGAAGGTGGGTGTCCTGGGCTAGAGTCACCTCTCAGCCTGGGGAATGCTGGTGCCAGTGCCGTTCCCAAGTGTGAGGAGTTGAATACTCACTAAACATGCATGAACTTGAAAAATAGGGAAATACTCTAATAACTCACTGGAACCTCTTACTATTTCAGTCTGGGTGTTTCTTCTATGATTTTTGCTACAGCTGGAACTGAAAATAAATTTTTTAAAGATCAAATTGTTCAGGCTTGCAACTCATGTAACGTTGATATGACCATGTAGAGTACTTCACATGTACCCAGTGTTGGATTCTGCCCTGGTGGGACGAAAGCTGCAGCTATGCAGTGCATCCTGCTGGTCTGCACACTGAACAGTAGCACCCAGCAATACTGACTGACTGACTGCTGAAAGCTAAAGTTTTACACTTCTAAAATGTCCCCACTGGCAAGGGAGGCTATCGTTTTGTGAGGAGAAGGGAAAGCAGCACGTGACAAGGGCCATCCGAACTATTTGTTCTTGTGGAAACTCTGTCTTTGTTCCTTTTCAGTCTGCAGTTTCTCTTAATCTAAACTAAAGGACTTTCAGATTGTGTGTATGGGCCTCCTCAGGACTGAAAGGATGTGTGTATGGGGGCTGAGAAGGAGAGGAGACAGCTGAGGTAAAAAAAATGCCATTTTAAAAAAAAAATGCTGAAAACTGGAAAATATTCCCAGGATTTTTTGCCACTTCTAATGGAAGGCTCATTAAGTATGCATTTATATTTATACATGTGTACATACATACATAAAAATCTAGTATGTATGTATTGATTAAATAATTACCTAAAATTGTAACTGGCTCCTAGACCTGGCAGATCAGTTGAAAAAAAATAAATTAAAAAAAATACCTCTAGCAGAAGCACTGCGCATAGATCTAAGAGAACACCAACAAATTCTCATTTCACTGGGATTTTATTTCATTCTTGTTGGCTTGATATCTCACTGCATGAACAAAAAATATCACAGGGAAAGGGCTTCAGGCTAGCTAGAGATTCAACCTTCTGAGTACTATCAATATCATCCCTATACCCACATGGTTAGCACTTCCTAATACATTCGCCGAAAACCATTAATAAAGCAACATTTTTAGTCTAGTTCTTAACCATGTGTCGCACTGAAATAAGTTCATGTAAATCTGTGAACTGCACGACAATGATCAAATTAACAGTCATTTCAGGAAAAATGCCCCTCAGGCTGAAAAATAATTAGTAGTCTCTCACTCTATCTTTTCCTACTAATAAAAATCATGCTATTATTGTTGACTGTGCTAATAAAACACCTTCCGTGACCCTGAGGTAGCTTGATGTAAAATATAAGGACTATTCTATTGTGCAGATGCACACATGTTTTATTGAACATTTCTATTTAGCTTCTCATCTGGTAGTGGCATTACTTCCACGAGAACTTTTGTCAGAATGATGCAGCACACATGCTCTCCTCTTCCTGTGCAATTCATCTTGCTGAAGTAAACCCCAAATTTTAAAAACTCCGCAGACTTGCAGTTTAACTTCTCTGTGTAATGATCACTACGTAGCGCAACAGCATGAGGATGGTTTTTTTCACTTTGATAACAACTCAGAAACAGATTATCCATCTTAACAGGTATATTCTTACAGTATTCAGGGTGGCTCAGATCATTGATATGAAAAGAATATGTGTGTATTCTTATAAAAAGTTTTCTCTTAGGGTTTTGGTTCAGTCTCAAAACCCATTTACCCTGTGCTATATTGCCAAAGCCACCTATTCAAGTATTTACCTTATTATTTATTTTCTGTGCCTATGTTTAATCCTCAAACAGTATGGCACACAAGCACAACGGCAAGTTACCAAGATTGTGAATACTGGGTGAACAAGCTACCCATGGTCATGCTCCTACTCTGACATAACTGTGGCATAACTTTCCTATCTGTAAAGGTAAAGGTAAATATCTCATATTAAGTGAGTGGCAAAAGGTGCCCAACTGTAAAACAATGTCAACCTATTCCCTTATGTGGTAATGGATTTGTGGGGCCACATCCCAGATCTTATTTTTGTTCACATCAACTGGTCGTGGAAACTATATAAACACAGAGATAGGGGGAGAGGGCTTGTTTGAGTTTTAGGTTCATGAATAATATACAAACATTTGGGATTAATTTACAGTAGCAAGCAAATAGCAAGAGCGTCCAAAATGGCTCCCAAGAGCACTTCCAAGGAAAGTACTCTCACTAATTTGCACTAATATGAAAGTCAGAATGAGGTTCCTCTGTAAACATATTTCTGAAAGCACTTTGTGAGTAAGTGATCAGGAGTGACAGCCCATACTGGGGGGTAAATAAATGGGCTGACAGCCTAGAAGTACCTACTGAGGGCAGCAGACAGAGTGTTGCCAGTTTTGGAAGGATTTACTGCCAGCCTTTACTTCCTTAGGATGCTGCAAGCTCTGCTCCCTACCCCTGTGTGTGTGTGTAGGCGTGCAAGTGCATGAACAGGCACATCCATGCACACCTGTGAGAACGTTTGGCCACGTCCATGTGATTCAGCCCACCACTGCTTCTTACAGAAGGCTGGCAGCCAGCAGAGCGATTTAGTCAGATCCTAATGACTTGTGAATTTCCATTTTGAAGGGAAGGGCACTAAAACTGTGGTCAAAGTTATGTGCTGCCAGGAGGACATGGGCTCGAGTCTGCTGCACCATGCAAGTGCTCTGCTTTCCTCTATATAATTCTGCATTATGATCCTAGAAACTTGGGTGATCTACCCTGCTCTCAGCTTTTGCATCAATATTGTAAGTAATTTTCCTAATTACATCTTCAGATTGTTGTAATGTAGCAATTTTTGAGAAGAAAATCAGCTGTTTGGCAAATTCGTATTATTTATGTGAATTCTTAAGGAATATATAAAATCTTCATATTTTAGAGATTTATATTTCATAAAATCATATCTATTTAGTATTGTCTTGTGACGAAGGAGGATAAAAGGATTGCAAATAGGTAACAGGAACTAGATAGAATCTTTAGTATTTTTCTAATGTAACCTTGCATGAGAATCAAATCCTCTCCAAATTACTTTTGTGGTATGTAGATGGTATAAATAATGTGATGGAAAAGGGATTGATCTCTTGCTCTCTCCTTTACTTGAGTACATGTTGCAATCAGAAAAGTTAATATATTATCAAAACCATCTTCTCTTCTTTCTCAGAGATGAAGTTCTTAGACCAAGAACTCACCCAAATGCTTTCTATTGGCAGGAAAGTTTCTGAAGCTCCTTCATTTCTGCCCATCAGAAATGACAACATCGAATATCAGGAGAACCCATTTTTCTCTCCCATAGCCTCTCATAGCTTGTTATCATAGTGTTTTGGTTTTACTTGGCCTAATCGTTCACACCTATAGAATAATAAGAAATACACATGTTCCTCTGATAAGGCTAAGAACACTTCCAGATATAGGATTGAAAGTAATTTCCATCTTCCAAACATTATCAGAAAACAAATGTTAGTAAATAGCAGGTAGGGGATAAATGATGGTGGGAGAGGTCAACAGCAACATCAATGTAAAAACTACAACTTGCTAAAAATTAGAATGGTACATGTGAAAAAATATAAATGTCATGAAAGAAAGGGATCAAATTAATTTCCATGTCCACATTTGGACATCTTTTCTTCCATAATAGGATAAGAACCTGCACTTTCCATGTGGGTAGCAATGGAAATTCCTGTAGAGGTGCTCAGCATCTTGAAGGATGACACCTTGAGCTGTTGAACCTACACATTTCCACACAGGTACAGACCAAGTGCTAGCTTCTGCCAATTGGGTGACTCATTGTGTAGTTACAGTTCTGGCCACAAACAATGAGATGGGATGGCTTCTGAATGCCAGTCTTTCAGTAATTAGCAGAACACTTGGGAATTAAAAGGAAGTCTGCAATACTGTACTGATATTCCTTTTTTTTTTCTTTTTTTTTTTGTTAACCATGGCTTACATACTGTTCTTTGTCTCATTTCCTATGAACTTGAAACATTTTCTCAAAGGATTCTTTTTAACACAAAAGGACTGGACCCCCTGGCTAGGATCTTTGGGGGAAATTAATGACATCAGATTAATGGAGATGTTGCAAGGAAAGAAACTATGCTCAGTTCCTAATTTTAGGGGAAGTCCAGCTGGACTTACCAATTCCAAGTAGCCACAGAGCCTAGCTTTGAAGAAAACAAAAGAGATAACTGCATTTATTTTTTCTAGCCCCCAGAGCTCGCTCAATTGAAGTACATATACACAAAATCTTCCTGCTGTGATAAACAGGGATCTCATGCAGGTGTGGACTCAATAGGTATTGCTAATCAATGCAGCTTCTCTGCAGTCAATGAAGCTATGCCAATTTGCACTGGAATTCTGCTTCATATTTAGATGTTCCTTATTGGTGGTTGATCTGCAAACTGAGGGACTAACCTGTCTTTCTCACGCTTCAGATTTGCTTTGCAACGCTACGGAAGTCTGTGGTTTTTAATCAACCAAATGTTAGGGTGCACTTTAGATATCCTCCAGAACAGCAGCTGCATTTCCTCTTTGATTTACCACAGTCTCCAGTAAATAATTAAGATCAATTTCTACAGGATAAGGAGAGGGACAACTTATAAAATGGTTACTTGGTTGCCATATGGAGGAAGGGAGATGTTGTAAACAAAAATGTAACACAAGGATGAAAGAAAAGAGGTGCAACAGCTAGGACAGTTCAACTAACAGGCCACCTACACAAGCTGGATCTGCTCTTACCGTGCAGGGAGGACTTATTTGACCAGAACTGACATAGCAGATAAACTGACACCAGTACTGACCTTTCAAAATGACAGGAGTAACTTTTTCACCTTAAAATAACATTTCCAGTGCACCAAATACACAACAGATTTCTTTCAGTATCAACATGGCTAAGAAGGTCTTTTGATACATTTCTTATTTTTACTATATCGGGCAACTATCCTTGGACTTAGAACCCTTTGAAAATAAAGGCAAGAAGAAAATCATCTGAAGGCAGAAATCAACAGATTATGGTTTATGCTAAGAAAATTATCATATTTGAGAACTACTTTCTACTCTGTCATGGGCCATATTTTAGAGCCAACAGACAATAACAAGGCAAGATATGTTTAGTTGAACTCAATTCTTATTCTGTAATCACTTTAAGTTTTGTAATAGCAATAAAAGCCTTAATAATTTCGGACTTGTAAATTTAGTCCCATCGAGAGCAATGGGACTATTTGAAGAGTTAGCAACTTTTAAGAAATCCATGTTGGATCACTACCAACAAGCATGGCCCTGTAACAGTACACTGAATTGATTCTTCCCCAAAGCAGCTCATTCATTTTCACAACAGCTTGATGAATGCTGGGTTTTTTTGATTAAATAGGAGAGTGTGAAGATCACTGCCTACAACAAGGCTGTTGGGACAGACCTCAAAAGTTAATACTCAGTAAGAGCGGGGAGTGTATTTGAATAGTTGAGTGCCCATTTCTGTGGTCAAACCAACCACTTAAGAGTCTGAAATTATGCTGATTTTCTCTTATCCCAATGTGCTGTCTAGACATTTTGACTTGAAGTGTTCTCATTACAGAATTGTGTTATAAGAAGCCACAGATACTACACATACCATGTATTGGCTTGTGTGGACAGAGAGTGATTAAAGGACAAGAAGTGGGGAAGTGATGGTTTTGAAATGAGATCTCTGTGCAGAAGGAAGACAAGCTTAACAAGTCACCATATGTCAGTAAGGACTTAGAACTTAAAATGTAGTGAATTATTTCTAGGACAAGGGAACTAAAAGAACATCATGAACTGGGGATAAGAATTCTCAGCATCATTCACTGATCAGAGAAGAGACTGAGCAATCACAGACTTCTGATGCAAAAAAAATCCTACTTAAGCAACCCAACAAGCAGAAAAATTCAAGGCACATAGAAGCAGCAAACTAATGGTATTTCTTAATGACCTGTTCTTTATCTTTTTTAAAAATAAGGTTCTATCATCTGTATTTCACAGCCAAGACCTTCAGCTTGTATTCACGATCTGTTGTGTCTAGCTATTTTTATTGACCTTAAAGGGAGCCAGCAACTGGTAGCTTTTGTCATAATTGTCTGTTGTTTTCCTGCATGTAGGTGCCATAATGGTTGCAATACCTGACTTAATCACAGTTGGATGTTTCACTATGCATCCTAGCACTCGCATCTTTCTGCAAAACTTGGTATGCGTAAGCTCTGTCAATTTAAACAGCTAACAGTTCCTTATTTAGTTAAACCCTTCCCCAAACTCTCATTGTAAGATGAGAACTGTGCACTCACATAGCTGAAATAAAGAGTTCACTTATAAAGTAAAATACGTGCTGATGGCGGAAACACAGCAATGAATGATCAAGAGAAAGAATCAGTTTCAGCGGAACGTAACATACATTGAAGCGGCTTGTATCAGCCACAACATGGTCAAACATTTATTATGGGGAATTAATGGACAAGGAGAACAATAGCAACTAACAATGCGAGGAGAGATGAAGCTCTTTCTGTAGCTTCTGGTATGGCCCCTTTAGGGGTTTATCTGAGGGTAGCTGCTAAAAGGTCACAGGCATAGTCTAATGTCTAGAGCCTCTTTTGCATTTATATCCCCTCCCCCCAAGGATGAAATTATGCTTTTAGAAGTGGTTAAAAAAATCAAAACAAAGGACTTGCAAATGGAGTAAGTTTTACAACTGACAGTGCTACTACAAATGATGACTTATTTTTATGTACCATGCTTGCTAAAGGCAAACAAGTCTCTTATACAGTCCACAAATGTGTATGTATAAATCTTAGCATTATTATGGAGTTAATTTTAGAAAACTGTATTGGTAACTATTCTTTTAACAGCTGTATATGAAAATAGAAGGGCACACAAGTGCTGATCTCAGGTGAAATATTACTGGGTCATGTTTATTTTAATTTTAAATTATTTTACTTAATTTACTTGAAGTACCGCCAACTAGGTAGTCTGTAATTTTTTAATGATGTTGACATACATTTTTGGGCGAGTGTTCATGAAAATACACTGAATTAAGATAACTCAGAAAGTGAACTGACATTAATTCATCTATCATAACAAGTCATTCATGTATACCCCATCTCAAGTCATTAAAGATAATAATTTCTAACTGGTTTATGATCCCCTTTTTAACTGTAAAATGCACAAAAGTAATTAACCCAAATTGAAACAATTATAGAAAAACAATATTCAATAACCGAGGTGCCAAAAAGTTTTACCATACCCTAAGGATGCAAAAAAATTGCCTAAGCAGCAGTAGTATCATTCCACATGTTACATTTATTCCTGCAAGCTAGCCAAGCTCAAATTAATTGTACTGACTAAACTTTTCTTCTCGGAGAAAATTAAAGATATGCTGTTGTCAACACTTGAGCACAACCTTGCCGACACTTAAACGCAGAGAAGGGTGTGACATCCTGCCCTGGCTGCCTTGCGCTAATTAATCACTCTGGTATTTAGGACCATTCAAGCAGACAAATTAATGGAGAATAATTAGTGTATCTTTGTTCCAGCTCGGCTTTGCACACCAGACACTGAGGGAGAGAGGGGAGTATGTAGAAAGTGAGCCATTAGCATGCACATAGTTTCGCTTCTGTTCAGCAAGTTCTGCAGAGATTAAGAGAAAAGCCAAATTAGCAGTCGTGTGACTGGGGTTAGGACATCTCTCAGTAAAGAAAGTGCTCTGTTTGGGTATCAGCTTTCAGAAGCAAGTTGTTAATCCAGATGTTACCTTTCATAAACAATAAAACACAATTAAAAACCTCCTCCTCCCCCTCCCACACGTGCACACAAAAGAAAAACGAGGAATTGTTCCTTTGCATTACAAAGATTTATCTGCAGTTCAGCTACTGGTGCATACCAACAAGAAATTCCTAAATCTTCAGCTTTCCTTTCTGAATCATTTTGGGTCAGCGTTAACTTTTACTGGGAGCACAAGGGAGAATATAACAAAGAACATACACCATGTGGTTATTGCGATCAACAACAACACAGTTATTTGTACTGCGAACACGGAACTCCTTAAATCCTTTTAAAAAAAACAAATAGCATCAGATTTAAATTAGTTGCAAAATTAAAATCAAACAAAATCATTCATTAGCCTGAAGTAGGAAAAAAATGGTAGTTATCGAAGAGAATAATGTTTGTAAAGTCCTTAACACAGAGATACTTTATAACAAAAGAAAGATGTATTTGTACACATATATATTTGACTTTCTTGTATAAAATCCCTCTTTGCCAAATTCTTCTGTTTCTTGTTCTCACATGATAAGATCTATAAGAATTCGACCCCCCATCAAGAAGGAGAAGGATCATTGCTAATTCATTTTGCTAATTCACTTTGACATCACCACCAAGGTTAATGTGCTGAACATACTTGGTGGGACTGGACCCAAAAACAAGTGCACTGCCACTTTCTGTGGCAGTTCAAGCCTTATTCCAGACATTGTCATCAGTATCCAGTCTCTCCGATAGGTACCAAAGAATATGTAACTCACTGAATGACCAGGACATAAAATGTCCTCTTGTTGAACAACACTGCATTTAGGAAGATTTGGTATAAAACCTTGCTGCTCAGACCCATCTGTAGTGAGCAGAGCTTATGGGTGAAAACGCACCATGGCTCACAAAGCACAGTGTCTCGAGGGGGTGGGGGTGGTGAAAAGGGTCAGGGAAAAAAGAGAGCAAGAAAGACCACACAGTGAGAAAAGCTGACCACACTCAGAAGCTGTATCAATCCTAATCAATCCTATAAAATCTTTTTCTTTTTTTTCTTTTTTTTTTTTTAAGAACACAATAATCTACAGGCCATAAAACTGTGCTAAGTGCTCTTTATTTTTGTGCAGCATGAACAAGAGGGCGGGGAGGGGGGGGAGGAAGGAATCCCACACGGATTTTGACACGATACGGGATACCGTTTTAACACAGCAGTACAGGGCTTCATAAAAATGTGATATTTCTGTTCACAGTGTCCTGGGTTTGTTGGTCGAGGGAGAGCGCAGCCACCAAAGCATGACCCTACACAATTCCTCACTGGGAGAAAAATAGAGCGCCTCTCCACGGCTTCCTACAACCCTGAGTTGCTGTGTGCGATAAGAGCAGATGCCATTAGAAACGCTGCCATCCTGGGAGTGGGTTTCCTCAATCTTTGAAGGTGCATAATCCTCATTAAAGGAAAACCCTGAGCGTAGGAGGGGCAGCGCTGACATCAAGGCACCTGGCCATGACTAAAAGAGCTGGCCCCATATGCGGCTGCTGCTGAGCAGCAGAATGTAATTTAGTCGCACCAGCAGGAGCAGAGGTCAATGATTTTATATTAATGGGGATCACGACAGTTCTAAGCTGTGGCGTGCTTTGAAATAAGTGTTGTACAAGGCAGCAAAGAGAGCTCAGCAGAGGAAATGAGCTGTGTCACTGTCTCCTCATGCCTTGCAGCAAACACTGAAATGTTTAAAGCTGCTATAGACTTAAAGCCATAATATTTCACAAATAACAATTACCTGTTTTAATCCAAAAGCTAAGTAGCTTGTGAATTATTACCTCTTCTGATAATAATTTGAACAAAAATAAAAAATGAAAGGCTTGTGGCTTTTAGACTGCAATCTAAACAGAGGCAGAAGTGGAGGAAATGCAGCAAGTCCTGAAAAAAATAAAATACATTTGTATTAATTGCATGTAATTAATTGCATGCAAGGATTATGGTCACATGGCATTAAATCACAATGCGTCAGTGAACAATCTGTGTCAATATCTTCTAACAAAAATCACAGATTCAACCACGTAAAAGGGGCCAAGTTTTGCTTAAGAGATCCTCTGGTGTTTTAATACGTACACATCAGACTGTGAACTACATTCACATTTAATCAAGCTTCTTTGTGAAATCTAATGTGAGCTCTTCTGTGGCTTTTTGGAGGATTTAAATCTGGCCTTTCATGTAAGTGCATGACACAGCAATCCTTTACATGGATCAATACCTAACTCAAGGGATACCTGAGGTCCTTAATGAGGTTTTTTTGGGTGGGGGTTATTATTGTTGTCACTATTGTATTCCATTGGCACCAACAATGTCCTAGGTGCTCTCCAGATGTGTGGAGATGGTGGAGACACAGTCTTTTCAACAAAGAGATTTCCTTCTAATGCAAGAACTGGATGAACCAGAATAAAAAGATAACAATATTGAACCATTCCCTGCTAATTCACAGAAAAATTCAAATTGCTCTTTTCAGTATTGGTCCTAAAGCCATTTAGTAAGAATTAAAAAAAATAATAAATAAGAATCTGGAATTAGAGTCACAGCCTTGTGGATCTCTTGTGGATCTCTGAGACATTGCATCCTGGTGTAAGGAGGCACAAAGCACAACAAGGGTTGAAACAAGGGCAAATGATGGTGGAAAGGCAAAGAGGCTGTGAGATGCAAGATACTGACTCAGCAGTAAGGATTATGAAAGATCTCAAAGGCAATCAGAAGCAGTTCACATGGTACTGAGGGGTGGGAAAGGGATAAATGGCACGGCTGGGGTGATAACCCAAGAAAAATTGAGAAGCTGTATTTTCAACTGACAGGATCTGGGAAAAAAGATTGCATGGAGAACCACAAAGGGGAATGCTCCAACAAATACTGTAAAAGAAGTTGGACATAACACTAACTAATAAAATGTTAAACCTTAGAATTGAGAATTAAAGGGGAAGCAGTGAAAAAGGTGGAGCAGGGGGTAGACAGGCAGATATGGATTCATTCAGAGGTACAAAACACACTGATCTGAAAGGAGGTTTTGTTGTAACAAAGGTTCATGGAAAAAGGTTTTAGGAAAAATACATTTGACCGTGTTTAATTGTTTTGATGGAGACATGTAAGGCAGAAATAATTCAAGGGCAAATGAAAACTTTTATGCAAGGATTAAAGCATGATAACACGGTAAATAGTTAACAACAGCTGGAAATGAATGAAGAGTGCCACATATAACTAACTGAAATATAGAAAGGTATACCAAAGGAGTAGGTAGGGAGGTCCTCTGGAGATAAGAAAGCCCCTGCAGTCCCAGGGTGTGAGCCAGAAGGGCCCAGTGCCTGCTCTGGTGGAAGCAGAGAAAAGCTGCCCCCGGGGAGACACGCACAGAGCACCCTGGGCTCGGGGAGACACAGCCTGACCAAGCACCATGAAACAGCTTCATCCTATAGCCCAAACTGAGCCTGCACGCCTCTGCTTCCCCATCAAAACCACAGGTGCTTCCACTGTCATGATTTCTGAGCATTAATAATTTCATGCAAAGTGATTCATGTACAGTATCAGCAGACATACACGCAATGATTTGTATATCAGCAGTGACAGGCAAACATCACATAATATTTCCCCATTTATTTTGATACAAACGAAATACACGAGCTGTCCCTGTGACGACTTGTTTTCCTGTGTTTCCAGTGAAAACTACTCCCAAAAGAAACTTTGCAACAGTCCAGTGATCTCGAAGGTGGCTGCCCAGGACAGACAATAATATTGATAAAAAGCTTTTTAAAAAAAAAACAAAAAAACCCAAAACAAACAAAGATTAAAAAAAAAAAGATAATGAATCTAAACTGAGGGTTTATTTTAAAAAATGCTAAAAAAACCCAAGTGTCCTTTGTTAGTTGTTTTCTCTTTTGATGAGAAGAAGAGCAGCCAGAGCAACACAGAAAGGTGAGCCAGTGCTGGCCAGCTGACTGGTGACACTTTTGTTTTCTGTGAGGAAAAGTCTATTATGAAGCACGTACCTCCTTGATTAGGGACAACCAGGCAGCTTTCTTGTTTCTGCAACCAGGCAGCATCTCCTGGCTCTGTCAGTGACAGCCTGACTCCTATGACAGCAAGGGCACTGCAGCAAGGGCTGGGCTGGATGCTGGGTGAGCACAGCAGCTGGCTTCTCACTCATACCTGGGAGAACCCCCTGGCGTAAAAACAAGGTCCTTCTGGTCCTTGCTCCTGGGAAATAGCTCCCTTGCTGGCCTGTCACTACATGCAAAAAAACACTGCACAGGGCTGTCAGCCTCTGGCCGAGCAGGTAGGCAGAGGATGGAGCCAGGAGCTGGAGAGCACTGTTTGAGAGGGGTTTGCATCTTTCCCAGCCAGAAACCAGGGCTGCGAGATCTCTGTCTGTGTCCCCTAGCAGAGATCTTATGAGCACAGAGATTTCACTCTCTCAGAGATGCTTTTCAGGAGGCTAAGGATTGATTTCAGACACAGAACTTGGCTGCCACTAAATTTCATGGCTAACCCTTTTAAGCAGTTTTTAAAATGAGTGTAGTATGAGCCTAATATAGGTGTTCATTAACTAATAATAAATTGTAATGGAGCATCATTGACATCTATATGAGTACTAATCGGATTGATGATCACAGCCATTACAATGAAAGCCAAATGGATTCATGATAACGACACACTAGCTCCAGAGTACATATGTTATGCTGAGAATCACTTATGCAGAAAATCCCAAGAAATAACAGGGTAATTCACCTCTCTTTTCCCCTGACCTACAGCTGCTGTGTATCTCTTCTCCCAGCGCCTGGACTACCATCTCGCTTGGGAAGTGACCTGATGCCCTGGAAACCAGCGGGAAGACTCTTGTTGACTTCCACTGCCTTGAATAAGAAACTAGTGAAGAAAGTATACAGGGAAAAATATTAAAGAACTAAGGAAAGTATAAGTAGCTCATTGTCCATCTGCACACTAATAAAGGAAATTTTTTAAAAGTGAGATTATTTAAACTAAGGGTTTGATGACAAAGAATGCTTTCAGAGATTCATAGGAATGCTTGGAAAGGCAACTCTGCAATTTTGTAACTTCTGAGTGTCATGTATTTTAATTTCTCTGTTCTTTAAGTTAGTTTTTGCATGTCATATTTTACAGGTTATGTTACAAGTGTGTGGAAGAAATAAATTTACCATCTCAGACACAAAATTAACCTGTTCAGCTTCTCAAATTGCAAACTACAAAAAATACAATATAAAATAATATAAATGAATATAAAACCAAGCCAATGACCTAAAAATTGGTGCTTCTTCTCTGTGTTTTAAAACATGTTTTTTCCATTTCTGCCTGGCTAGTTGATAGGAAAAAATATTTCCTCCACTGATGAACAGATTTATCATCTTATTTTTACTATGAGTAGTAGTACTAACCATATTCCAGAGAACATAAAGAAGGTCTGATCACAGATTAAGATTGCACTTCCGAGGCACTGTAGAAACAGAAGAATGATGCCCTCTGTCCTGAAGAATATTTTTTGACAGCTGCCTCTGAGTTCATTTAAATGAATGAGAACACCCTTCCAAGTACCTTGTGCTGCTTTAAAAAATTTCAGGCAGAATTTGCTAACACACATTCTAAGTGAGCTTTTCTGTAAAATGAATATCGTTATAATCCATTAATGACTGAGGGTGGGATCAAGTTCACCCAGGTTAGGCACTTAACTTGAATCTAATTTTAAAGCGCCCAGTGTACCAACCCTCATTAGTAAGTAAGTGCCTTAATTCCCCTATGCAGTCAGTGGGGAGACGTAGGCAGGTTTTTTATTCTTACTCAAACGAGCCAGGGCCACAAATAATAATTTGCCTCAAAAAGACAGGAGAGGAGTGGAGAGGAGAGATCGATTCCACGTGATAGCAGGGAATTTGATAGATGTTAATGCACAGATAATCCCAGCAAGTTAAATGCTTCTGCTTGGTAAGGAAAGGCTAAAAAGGAAACTCCGGTGGTTCTTGTCAACCTGACCGAGAAGATGGAAGTATGAATTCACACCTCAAACTTTTGATCAGGCTGGTTCTGAGCACATAGATCTGTCACAAGGAGTCAATAGTAAAGGCCAAGGTAGTCTAGACCAGAATGTCCCAATTTGGATACAAGGATGCTGTAGGATACTGTGGTGAAAGCTTTGGTAAAGAGAAGATAGATGACACCCACCACTCCTCTGCCATCTACAGGCCTAGTTATTTCATTTTAGAAGGCAATCAGGAGGTCGAAGATCATTTACCCTTGGTAAATCCATGTGGACTATTCTCAGTCACTACCTTCTCCTTAATGGGCCTAGAAATGTCTTCAGAGTCTTGATCCATGATTTTCCTGGTGATCAAAATAAGGCTGATCAGTTGGTGGTTAAACATCAGAAAAACCAAATTCTTCCATTGTCCTCTTGTCAGGAATTAAAAAAAAACCCCGAAACTAAAATCAATGAAAGTTGAGCAAATGCAGAAGTACGCAAGCTGCATTCTTAAAAATAGCTTGAAAGGACACCATGTTATAGCTCCAGGCTATTAAACCAACTCCTCTTGCCTAGGAAAGTTAAAAAATTATAACCATATTTGTTTATACTTCAGCTTATTTAACATGCCTACGTAAAATACACATCAACCTACAACAAAGCATTCAAGTTGAATACTATGGACTAGATTGTCACCTATGGTCAAGATGTTTTCTCACACACACTAACGCTAACAAAGGGCTTTAAAATGGATATCAATTTTAGTGTCATGATAAGCCTTTTTACTTTAACAGTCTTCTCACGAAGTCCTAAAATAGTAAGATGAGGACAGAATTTATATTTATTTCCATGTGTTCACATTTTCTGTAGTATTATATTTCCATCGTGTTAGCTCACAGCACTGGGATTCTGCCTGGTGATCTGATGTTCAACAATATTTTTGTTTGTGTTACTGTATCTATTGTCACAATGGAAAATCCAGTAGTGGCATTAGCCTAAACACTTAGAAACTTAGGCTTCATTCATCTTAACAAGTACACCTTAGAGTATTAGAAGCAGGGAAAACACAAAGCATGAAATATTGTACTGAGATAATCTATGCCACAATTTTTAGAGAATTATTTAACAAGACTTAGTATTCTTGATGGCATCTTTGTAGAATACTGCTGCCTTAAGAGAAATTTTGAAAAACAGCAAAAAGCAAGTATATTTTAATCATGTATATTTTTGATAAAATAATAACACACATCAAATTATTTTTTTTAAAAACTCCGAAGTCTAAGTATCACAGCTGTGTATGTCTAATTCTAACTCCCTGCATAAGCTGCTCCCTGATTTTTTTTTTCATGGAGTGATTAAGTTTATGAGCATCAAATGTATTTTTGGGCCTTTAAGGAGGTGTTTATGATGAAGAACTTGATCCTTTGTGGAATCAAAGTGGTAGAAAAATTCATGAAAGACCCTTACAGCAACCTTAACTTGGGCTTTTAGGTATCAACTAAAACTGTAATAATGTCATGGGATATAAAGTCTTCTGTTGTAGAATTCTGTTATTGAATATGGCTTTGAGGAGGCCTGCAATAGAGTGAGTTTCTTCTCCCTCTGTGAGAAGGTGTAGTGTCTTACAAGTCCTCATCACATACCCTCAGGTTTATTTCCTATTTCACTTGTCTCCAGCTAATTAGTACAAGGTAATTTACATTTCCTTCATTCTGTACAAGAAGCAACTGTAAAAGTCTCTACTCAAAAGTCATGTCTGCATGACCAGTTGAGTCTGTTGTTCTTACTCAGCCCTAGATCCTACCTCGTGCAGCCCAGTGGGCATTAATGCAGCAGCCCCTTGCCCATGAGGCAGAGAGCCGGGGACCATAACTTGTCCCAAAGGGACCATGGGTGCAGAGCCCCCACCTCAGATGTAGTACCTGACTGGGAGAGCTTCTAATCAATTTCAAGGTAGACTCAGGAGGTGAGTTTTAATCAACCTTGATGGTTTCATCTTTTTTTTTAACAGTTATGGAACATGTCACGTTTTTTTTTCCCCTCTGGTTTTTACAGAAGCTTGAAACTGTGTAGGCAGGCCCAATGAATATGGATGCACCAATGCACGGTTGAGTCCATGGCACATTTAAATTTGAGGGTGGATGGCTAGCTACATGGCCATGCTGGAATGGGTTTATGTGCTGTTCTCAGCCGGGAAGATTCATACATTTCTAAGGCCACAAGAGAAGATTGGATCATCTATTACAGCACAGACTTCAGAATTTTTCATTTGTTTTTTCACCTTTACATCAAGATCATTTTTTTTTCCCTAAAACCATATTACCCACAAAAGGCAGCTAAGCTAGATGTGAAATTTTCACATTCCAAATAGCTATTTCTATTTTGTTTAATTGTCATTGCATTAAAAAATCCAAAACAAAACAAAGCCTGTGTTATACAATGCTTAAAAGGTAATTAAATAGACTTCACTTCTGGATTGTGACATGCCCTAACTTTAAGACAAATTTCAGGGTTTAACTGAAGACAATTCTGTCTTGCATTTCTTTCTTTTTATGGTTAAATATTTTTTTCTGTCTTGAAATACCAGAGCTGAAACATCATACTTTTTTAGTGATCATTGGGAATCTCAGCATGGAATTTCATACTTAAAACATCACTTAAGTCACTTGACACTGACCAAATATGTCCCCATTAAAATGACATTTCACAAATATTGCCCGATTAAGCAGTAGCAGTTGCTATTTGTTGCTGAAAAGATAAATCAGTTTCCTGGGAAAAATGCCAGTAGATAGCTTGTATACTCCACTTACATACTGGATTCTTGATAGATTTGGTGAAGGTGTCTTCATGTTCGTATAATAAAAGCCTATTATCAGTTCAACAGCAGAAAACTGTTTCCATTCATCAAGAAAATAGCAGGTTCGACATTAGTTGCCTTTTTAAGTGAAAGATTGGACATATGCTATGAAAAAAATTTCTTGCCATTGCAGAGAAGGATAGCACACTCAAACACATTTTTAAATTTAATTCCACTTCTCAATTCAGTTGTCAACCTCTTTAGAGTAAATTACATAGTTACTATTAAAAAGCATACTTTGACTTGTTCCCAAAGTGATTTTTCAAAAAGTTTGAGTAAAATTCCTTCAGCCATTTTGGATTTATGAGAAGCTTAAAAAGTAATCCTCATTCCCTCAACTTCTCTGAACAACATAGTAAAAAAAAATCTAGTGGCTTTTTTCTGTCCCCATGGGAATAATTCAAAAGTGGCTGAACTGCCAAACTTCAAATTTCTATTATTGCTATTTAATACCAATATTTCTTTCCTATCTAATGCTAAGTGCCCAATTTGATGAGAAAGCAAAAAAAGACATCATTACATGTCAGTCCCTACTTTGAAAAAATGCAAAGTAACAGGTGAGAGGAATTGAAGAAGGGTGAATGATGATAATAAGGGTAGTGACACAAGGGAGGACAAAGAAACATTAGCAACAGGTTCTTGTGTCACAGGCATTATTCGGGGCTTGCTGAGGGAAATACATAACAATTAAAAAGTTCTTTGCTAGATTTCAAAATTAAATAGAATAAATGTATCAGACCTTTTTCCCTTGGAAGGAACAAAAAAACCCAAAAAACCCACAAAAAATATCTGAATAAAATTTCTTGGTTCTGCTCTGTAATTTCCTCTATCGGTTAAGTATGAAAATGACAAATAGCTTTATGCTTTCCAATTGAATTTCTGGGACGATAAAGGAGATCAAAGAGGTAACAGACACCTGGAATGACTCATTCCTGAAAAGAAATAGAAAAGCAGAAAGAGCCTCCTACTAGTTGGAGGACTTCTTTGAAACTCTCATGTGAGTTTCTAAGAAGGAAATGAGCTACACAGTGTCCAGGTTTGAAGAACTTTTACTTATTGCACTGGTTCTCCACCAGCAAGTTCTTACTGCCTACAGGCAAGGGTAGCAAGAAAGGAGGAACATCAATATCTAAATTTTTTATTCTTGCACAGACCAATAAAACTCTGGGTCTAAGAAAAGATGTTTCTCAAATGTCTCGATGAGGAGGGAGAGGTTAAAGATCTGTTTCTGTAGCAATTTCAGGTTCATGAAAAAATTGAAGAATTAAATGCTGAAGCCTCAGAAATTTAATCAATTTTTTTCAATGAGAAAAACTCCATCAAAATGGGGAATATGACCTTAAACATATTTGAAGTCCCATTTAAACAAGCTGTCACGTATATTTTGGCCTCTTTCCCTGTCTTCGAAAAGGAAAGCGACAGCTCTTGCTGGTGCAGGGAGCCAGAGGCAGTGAGACAGCTTTGCTCCACAAATTTCAGTAAAGGTGTTTCTTTAGCCGGGAGAATCAGGTGCAAGTTAACATACACAGAATGCTTTTCCTCAGCGATGATCTGTGTAAACCATTTAGGGGAAGGAATAAAAAAAAGTGCAATAGCAGCTCTCCATTACAAAATTGGCTCTGTGGATTACAGTAGGCATTGATTGTTTCAGTTTAGGGAGTCTCTTAACAGAGAGAATAAAACTATTTTAAACAGTTTGATAAGTGTATCTGTGGTCATAGTGCTGGGTTACTTTCAGATATGATACTGCAATTTTATCCTAACTGTAAATAGGGTCCTTAGTTTATGATGAGAAATACAGACTACAATCCATCATCCTTAAGAATCGATCACTTACATTCACACCTTTTACTCACACCCTTTAAAACACATAGAGGCAGGATGAGAAACCTGTGACAGAGGTTGGATAGGGTCCACATCTTCACCTCCCAGAGCCCTCAGCTACAGCATTTTTTTGATTTGGGGATGCTGTTTACTGGTTAATGTTAAGGCATGTGGTAGACAAGGGCATGGCAGATGAGGACATGGAGAAGGACAAACAAAAGCAAGGATGGGACATAATCCAGAGTGACTATATTTCTCTGCAGTGCAGCTCAGTGATCCTCAAGCAGTACATGCACCCTTTATTTTTATAAGTAAACATTTTGACCATGCTTTGGCAGCAACAATAGTGAAGTCCGATATGTGGATTCTGCAGTAAAGGCTCTCTATTCTCCTTTCCCATGCTGGAGAGGAAGCAAATCTCTGCTGCTGTCTCAGAACTGCTGACATTACCATAAACTGATGGCAAGTCCAACACTGCATAGGTTTCAGGAAGAAGGACAAGGAGGCAGAGGGAAGTCTTGCCTGGCTCCTCGGGCAATGCCTACTCTGGTTCAGGAGGCATCTTTTCTGCAGTCTGTTAAAAATCAGGGAGAAGTCAGGCAGGTTCCACACCAAACAGCTCCATGCACTTTAAGACTTACAGTTTCTAGCTAAATCAATAGAAGCAAGATGAATTAAGAGCGACTGTGCCAAGTTCTTTAACTGATATAATTAAATCAGTTTCAAAATGCGTCTTTAGTTACACTGATGCGTTCAGATGAGATCTTGGCCATCTTCTCCCCCTCACATACTTTCAGCCTGAATCCTCCTTGCCAAAGGGGCAATATGATCAAATCTGCATATTCTAATTTTTCAGAGCTCATAATATGAAAGTCTTTGAGAGTTGGTGGTATTTAGGTGCCCAAGTATCTAAGCTAGTTTAACACTGTTGAATCTAGGCCAAATAAGTGCTTTTAAGTTTTCCCCTTAAGCTCTTTGGGCTTCAGTTTTCCCACTTCTGAAATCAGAGTTTTGAAATCAAGATTTATGGTGGGAGAAAAATATCAGCTGCCTCTCACACAGAGATCTTTTCTGCTCTTACTAAACTGCCATGAATCTTAATTCTGAGCAAGAGGTTTTGAGATCCTCACAGCTGAGGATCACTGTTTTAGCACCTTCTGCAAACTGAAGGGAAAAAAACCAACCCTCAGTACTGTAATTTTAAACCAGCCTATAACATTTCCCTAAGAAGTTATTTGGGATGTAAAATTGTATCACACCAAACTACATCAGACATCTTTTCAGTGAAAGACAAGAAAAAGTTACTATTTAAAGTATAAGTATTAATGTTTTAACCAGTACAGATCTTTGCCTATAGTGAATGAACAGTTAAATAATTAAGCAAGATACAAAATCTAAAAGATTACATGCTGGACTAGCTCCATCCTCCACTTCGCATCCCAGTGACTTTTCCAAGTGTTTTTATCAGACATATTTTCTATGAAAATGAAATGTATTTCTGCCTTACAGTGCATCTACAAGACTCATGTGAGAGTCAGATCTCAACTGGGACCTAAATTTTCCAGACTGGTTTTGCCACATCAATATGAAACACACCGTTTTTTGTTTTAACATTCTGCATTTTCTATTTATTCAGCTTGCTTAGAACCCCCACTCTCCCCTGACATCCTGGATTTGAGAAATAATCACTTTGTGGGCTTGCATCTCACAGTTTTCTCTCATTTAAAACACACACAAGAAGAGAAAGCTCAAATTTAAAAAATAAAAACAAAAGAAAAGCAGGGGAGGGAAGTGAAGGCATTTCTGCAGGATACTCCCTGAGCTGCAAATATTTATTCTTGGCATAGAATACACACACACACAATTGCTTCCCACCTGCCTTCATCACTACCCTGTGTGCACACACCTGGGGTGACTTGGGGGGAGAATCCAGGCTGGGGGCATCGAGCAGCAGGAACACACCGAGATGCTGGAAATGGGTTATACAACAGAATTCAGTTTCAGATGATCACCCCCAGGATATTCACCCAGGAGCAGATCTTGTAAGGTGTTGAGCACTCTGGCCCCAATCCAGAAAATCATTTATGCCCACAAGGAGCATACCCAAGTTAAGCGTGTGTTTCTGTGCTTTCCTGGATTCAGCTCAGAGGAAGCAGTATTGCTTTTCAAGAGCTTTTTATTCTGTGGCCGATGAGAATGACCTTCACTCATCACGAGTCTGTTCATTATTTAGGGTCGGAAAGAAGATCAGGCAGGAAGGCTTTCCTTCGCTTCTGATTTCCAAGGAAAGGGAAATCTACTTTTCTCCTCTTCAAAAGCTAGGAGATTGCAAGCAAAGAAAATACAGTTTGTGCCCTGTCTGTTACAACCTGACCTCTCTTATCACCAAAATCCCTCATACATCTGAGGGTGACAGAGCACTGGAACAGGCTGCCTAGGGAAGTTGTGGAGTCCCCTTCTTTGGAGATTTTCAAGACCTGTCTGGATGCAGCCCTGAGTGACATGCTCTAGCTCTGGGCAATCCTGCTTCAGCAGGGGAGTTGGACTGGATGATCTCTACGGTCCCTTCCAAATCTAAAAATTCAGTGAAATTCAGTGAAATCCTTAGAAGGTGGAAATATTATTTCATTGTATGTACTAAATTGGGGAAGTTCATTGTTTGAGAAATCTGCCTATAGTGATCATAATAAAAAGCCACTTAAAAATTCTTGTGTGCAGCCTTTCATTTCTCTGTAGGAAACATCCAGTGTCCTGTACACTGGTGCCTAATTGCAATCCATAAAACAGTGGTGAAAAGAGGAGTGAGGCCACACTGCAGTCCCTCCCGTCTTCTCTGCACGGTACAATTAAGTTCCTCCACGCACCTGTCTCCTTTTCGCTTTCTCATGTCCTTCCCAGGCAAAAAACATTTTGTCCTGAGGGATGCCTTGACGATTCATTTGGTTTTGTTTTAATTATCTGAGGTGAAACATGCACAAGTCAGTATTTTATACCATACAAAAGAAATCCTGGGTCTATTTATTTATTTATCTATTTACTTGTGGTTAGAGAAAAGTTTCTGGCACAGTTAAAATTAAGCCAGTTTACCTGCAATGCAATTAAAGCCCTGTTTCTTTCTGAGTCTGAAGCATCATGGGTTCTGGCGTTGACCAGAAAAGCTCATGGCGTGGGGCCAGGGAGAGGGACAGTGCCAGCAGTGGTTTATGCGACCGCAGCAGGAGCTGAACCTCTGATGCTCAGGCAGTGCTGAACTCTCCCAGCTCACTTTTACTCCTTCCCGTGATAGAAGTATAATAATTCTATTTTACCAGAACGCTGTTGCTGATCTAGAGGCTGCAAAGCCATCAGAGGAGCTTTAAGCAAATGTTATTTGTTTTACTGAAGAAACCAATTACACACGGGTTGCTTAAACTGGGAACGGGTGTAGTAAGGAGTAAAATCTGTTAAGCTGAAAAGTTACAGCCATCAACATGTACAGATTTACATGATACACAAATACAACTGATCAAAGATTTTAGCTTAGAAAAATTAAGGAAAAAGAGAAAAATAAGAGAAATAAACTCTCAGGAAAAATAAAAAAGGCATTTCTTAATGTTCATCTTATATCTTCTATATCTTGTGCAGCTGTAAGGCTCCACCTTTCTTCATCTCTCCTTTCACTGTCATGGAAAAGAATTGGTCAGGACTCCACTGCCTGGAAGATGGGCAGTTTTGGTAGACATTGGTCAGTCATTAATGGACTGTCCAAGCCTGGTATTCACTAGAAATCTCCCTAGATTATCTGTGCTCTGCCATTTCAGGCTATTACTTTGGTTAAGAAAAAAAATGTAATAGTGCTGTGGCCCCCTGCTTTTAATCATATTATCAACTCATTGTTTCTGGGTACAAAACAATTTCTTTTAATTCTAAAAGAATGATTTATAAGATGATATGCATGTTAGCACATATTAACAATTACAACAAAGCATGAATTGAAATTGCTTGCCACAGAATCATTTATCTTTTATGCACAGAAGAGTGTTTGTACATGGTTGTGTTGGACGGGACCACTTTACATCCATATTTTCATTTTTAAGGAATGTGAAGCTGACATCTCTACAACTTGTGAGAAAGTGGTGCATAGCTGAGCACTTAAAAATAGAACTATTGAAAAATTAGCTACTGCTTCTGAAAGTATCTGCCTTAATGCTTCATAAGAAAAAAAACCATATAGTCAAAACCCCTTTGACAAAAAAATCCCTAGTCAGATCTGCCTCTCTTGGCTTTTGCACTGCTGATACTCAGAGCATTAAACATCCTTACAGAGAATATCACTGTTCAAAAGGACTGTCAAGACCGTTAATTACTCAGGTGGAGTTAGCATACAGCTCATTAAACCATGTCAAAACTTTCAGTCCTTCTCCACTGTATCAGTCCCTTTAGGGGCTCTCACATCAGGATAATTTGATTCTTAAAAATACATTAATTCAGATCATACATTACACCAACAAATTATTTCACTTTCTTTGTAAAACAGGCCTGATCCAACCAGAAACATTATTGCAGCAAAGACAGTTTCTGTAATTAATATGTAGTGGGTGTGTCTGGTGCAGGCAAGGAGCATTTGCAAGCTGTACTCTCCGGCTACCGCTTAAAGAATGGTTATTGGCAGAAGAAATGTGTTTCTTGCAGTAGACATATAAAAATGTTCTGATATTTGTATGGAAGGTTTATTGCAATTGCACAAAGTACTCACAAATCTGCAGTCTGAACCTTGGTTGTGTAGGTTAAAGGTTTGCCTCATTTTTGCTCAGTAAGAGTAGAAGTTCTGTGAAAATGACCAAAGATCAGGCTCCCCCTTGCCCCAATGCATGAGTTACCAAAACTTCTTCCTTCAGCAAAACAAAGCCTCTAGAGCCATATTAAAAAAAAAAAAAAAAAGAGTAAAAAAGAGTTAATATGAATTTTCAGCATTTGCTTTGTGGTTTAGAGTCCTGCATCTCATTACCAGAGGTGTTCCTGGTATTTACAAACCTCAGCCACATTTAATCTGAACAGACTTTTCAAGAGGACCAGGAGGAACTCCAGGTATTTTGTTGGAGTTTTCAGCCTGTGCAGATGTTTGGCACTCAGGATGCTGCTGCCCAAGTGGCACAGAAACCCAGGGTTCAAGTTATTTCAGGAAAGATCTTTAAGAACGCTGGAAAAAAACTACCCGTAGGAAAAGGTGCACAGGTGTCCATATGAGAAATGTTTGTTAGAGTTAGTTACAGGTTGGGTTTTTTTAGCTCAAGCAAAGCATATTAGAACTGGTGAGTAAACTCGCTGAGACTGGTTTTCTTCTAAAGTCTTCACACCAAAGTACAAAACTTTGGTTTGAACCCAAGCCTCTTGGGTTCACAGTACTTTATAATTGCATGCATCCTCATCCAAAACAATCAGGACTTTTTTACAGGAATATGAGATTTTCCTTAGGAATATAATTGTATTTGGATGCAGTTTGTGAAAACTTTGTTTTTAATTAGGTGACAAAAAATAAGTGTGGTTTTTTTATACTCCAATGTACTGAATAGAAACTAAGGAACCTGAGAGGAAATATATTTTGCAGGGGTAGCTGGGCTAGTTAGTATAAGACTCGCTGCAAGTTTTAGAACAAGGACATTATTTTGCTCATTATGTTGAGTTACTTCTTGAACTTCTTGCTAGATCAGCCCAAAGTTTACAAGATCTATGACTGAGCACTAATCATTTACTACTGAGGAAGACCTAACTATGTTAAACACATTTCTAAAATGATCATTCTAAAGTGATTTTCAGCTCTTGATGGATAAAAGCCATCATCATGGTTTTAAAGTCTAGTTTGTTGTTTTTAAAATGTACACTCCACAGGAGACAAATGCTCATTCTTACCTTGCTTTGCTGGAGAAAAAAAAAAAAAATCGGAACAAAATGTAGCGGACAATTAGAGATGCAGAACACTTTCTGCTCCAAAATCTTCACACTGGTAGAACTACAATAATCTTCAAATTTATCACACCAGACCTCCAAGTGTGATAATGCATCTTTAAAATATGAACTTCAAGCTTAAATATGAAACATGTGCTTCCTCCTCCCATAGGATAAGTGCTGAAATGTCACACACTATTGGGGAAAATGACCTGTAAGTGTTTTTTTCCTCCTACTGGAGCAGTTAGTGTGGCGTGCAGTGAACCAAATCAACAATGTGATTCAAGCTGTCTCTGCAGCGTCATGGTGAAAGAAAGGATAAACTATAAAAACTACCCTCCTACAGCTCTTAGTTCTTGCTTCCCACACTTTAACATCTTCTGTCACCCCTGGCGCTGTTACTGACCCATGCTAAGCTAAACTAAAGGATGATAAGTTTGCTGCCTTTGCCCTTGTCCTAAGGGGCTGCACATTATCCTATCAAGCATCAGAAGCCATTTCTGTGGGATATTTGTCAACCTACGAAGTCCTTTTAGAACAAATGAAATGGGCAGCGAATTACAAAAATGTCATTCTCTAAAGGAAATGGATGAAGGCTTTTGTTCTCCAGTAATAAATAGATGCCATAGGCTTATAACACTATTTTTGTATTACATTTGACAGGGTTACTATTTCCAGTTCATTAAGGAAACAGCTTGAAAACTATTTTTTCACATGCTTTTAAAAATAATGTTTTCCCAGTAATAAATATAAGCAATAGCTCGCATAACCTTAACTTCAACAACAGGATTCATTTCAAGGTACTTGTATTAGCGATTGCAACATATAAACTGACAAGTTATAAATATATATATTTTCAGCCTATACAGGTGCTTTTGAAGATGGCAGGTGATGAGGATATAAGCAATAATGTCTATCCCCATTTTCAAAAAATATTTTAAGCTTGTTTTTAACTTTAATTTTGGTAGAGCGATTTTCTTGTGCATGATGGTCTTATGGAACCTCATGATATATATACAATAGGCTAAGGTCAAGCAAAGGAATAATAACTCACTTCCTTAAATGAATGCTTCAAAGTAAATCTTCTATGTTTAATAGCAGTAAACAGAGGTCAGGATGACACTCTCCCAGGCTTGACAATAAAGCCTGTGTGCTAATATTCTCCAAGAATTACAGCTGCATCTCTGGTTGACAAAATATATGCTAAAGTGTGTCCCCAACAAAATATTTTACAGTGCTATGAATGCCATACATTTGAATTTTTACAAAAAGCTAAACTAAGACAGACATGTAGAAATACAAATAATGGTACTTTGTTACTTTCCTTTGACATTAAATATTGTGTGAAAAAGATTCATAGAGGATCATTAACTATTTTTACACACAAGAAGTTTTTCTGAAGATGTTAACTGAATAAAAAATTAAGTGATATATGATATATTTGCAGAGGTGAACTTATCTGCTATGTCAGTCATAGCATTTAATATGTAAGGTGTATTTCTCTCATCATCCACTAATCAATTATTAAGGGAATACTTTATTTACATCAAAGTGCTATAATATTTCTTATGTTTACAACTTATTTTTGCCTGCAAAATAGTCTTTCAACTACTGTATTGCTGGCACTTGTTATTGTTCATTACAAGTGAACATTTTGTTAATAAGAAGAGCTCAAAATTGATTTTACAGGAAGATAAATCAGTAAAGCAGACCATTAACTGGTCCCCTGCTTTGTAACTATTCCACTAATTCCAGGCTAATTATATTCAGATCTTTATTAGTTAGATCTTTTCACAAAGCAAGCTGGACCTGGACCAAACGTAGGGTGAACGGTGAAGAATATATTGATAAATGCACTCCTTCCTTGTAGTGTATTTTTCAAGACACACACCAGTGCACATTTCAGATTAGCCTCTGTCCCTTAGTTATCATTAGTCAGGCAGAGACAACTAAACTTTAGGATGAATAGCTCCCGGCAGCCCAGTACGTTCCCTCGCTCCCCCTACACCTTCTTCCATGCATCTTCTTCCACACTGCCTTCTTCCATGCGTGTCCTCCCACCCTCAGGTGAGCTCAGGCTCTTTCAGACCTGGAGTAGCAGGACCTTGCCAAGGTGTAAAGGGGTACTTCTGGGGGAGTTCAGCTCTCCCCCCTCCTTTTTTTTTTTTTTTTTGTTTCTTTTTTTTTTAATTTATTTTGAGGCAACTGGAATTACTCCTGGTTTTAGGCTGAACTGCTGTATTTCTCCCGTTGAAACAGAAACGACAGAGGGCTTTTTAAAAATGATGAAATAATTAACTAGGCAAAAAAAAATAATGCTGCAAATGGAAAAAAAAGTTTGATGTGACACTTCTAAACTGCCTGGCTTTTAGGCACTTTTAATGAGAGTCTTGGAAATGAAAGTTAAGCTTACAAAATGTTGTTGTAATGGAAGGGGGTGTTGTGGTAGGAGTTCTTTATCTAGACAGAACAGATCCAGTATTAAATTTCTTCCTCTGTCAGATTGATAAAGTCAACAATTTCTCTATCTATGATTCAAAGCAGGACATCATCAGTAGAGAGAATATAACCTATAACTATGGCATTTTGCTGGGACAGTGGAGCTTGCCTATTCAAAATTGCTCAGGAATACCAGAGAACAAACCTAACCCTTCTGTGACCATGGGGCTTACCAGGTAACGGAGGAACCACCAGCTCTGGTGGGGACAGGTAGCAAACACAGACTTTTATTTCATCACGGCGTGTTGCATATCAATTTCAAACCAAAATACAAGCTGCTATTAGTCTCTAATGTGACTTGATCTGGGGAGAAAAATATTTTTTTCTTCCCTATCATCATTCTTCCCTTAAAGTGGAAGCCCCATGATACCATATTTCAAGGGAATTTTTGTTCTCCTGTGTTTTCTGGGGCAAAGCCACTTTCACAGTTAATGAGAGTCATGGAAGACCATGTTAACTTCACACAAAGGTTAAAACTTTCAGAATGTGTTATCTGAATTATCTTTTGAAGAATATTATGTCATGTTAAAGGTTATTAGCAGTGTTGAGATCAGAATTTCAGGATGGCCAGATCCCAGTTTTTTCTGAAATACTGAACTTTTTGCAGCTCTTATGGATTTCAAGGTAGAAGCCAGCACTCTTCAACTCTGAAAGCCAGGCCCACCTACTGGGATTTAGCTGCCAAAAAGGTATTTTAGCATCTAACTTTAATACACTCAGTTTTGAAAAAAAAAAAATAAATCTTTGATTTTTTAGCATTCATCACTGCCTGCTCTGAAGAGTTTGGGGCTATTACTGAAGGCTGTCGAACAGCTGCTGCATTTCACTCCAGGCAGTGATCACCATACAGTTTTTCATACTAATTTGTGAGGTTGGCATGGCTCTCTGGGATCCCCTAGATGAAAGGGGCCGGATCGCCGTTAGATTGCTTTTACAGCCAAACCCACGTTAATAGGCAGAAGCTAACCTTCGTCACTGTCCCAACACCAAGCAAAATTTCGGTCTCGGTGAAAGTTCCCTGATATTAGTTACACTATATTATGTGACTGCCTGTTATAACGGCCAAAATAATACCAGGTCCTTTGGTGGCTGATAAGAGGGTTTTACTTTTGATAGTGCGTAAACCCATGAAAAGAGACAGGACACAGGAAAAGACCATCTGGTGCAATAAGCTCACCTTTGCAAGTACTCACACAAGCACACTTTCCAAAAGTGGAGCTGCCATAATATTAGGCAAGGCTGAAGTCTTTACAGGCAAAGTTTAATACAAACTCCCCAAGGAAAACACCCTGAATAGTAAACACGAAAAGACACTTCAAGAGATAGACTTATTTTACTCTGCCAATCTTACAGTTTCTATTACAATGGGCCTTAAAAAGCTTGTGAGAGTCAACTTCAGCTTTAGGAAATCTCTTCCATAAATACGGAGGGTCCTGTCCATGTCACAGCACACTGTGTGCCTCTCACAACCGGCTGCTCATGTGGTGGATGGACTGTTACACAGGCACTCTCACAGCTGGTAAAAATCAACCTTTGGGTGAGTTTAAAGTAAAGAGGGCATTCATACCTACCCACCCACAGTGGCCACACTTAAAAGTGTGGGAGATATTACAGGGTCCTGTGGTTTTTCTTTCTTTACCCATAAACCCACAGCGCTGGGTAGTTTCTCCACATCGCTGAAGAGAAAAGTCCAGCTGCCGCGAATGCACACGTACACACACTCACACGCTGAGCTTTTATACATAATGGAGAGGGGCAGATAAAACCAGACATATACAGTAACTGTTGGGATGAATAAGTTCATTGGTTATTTTTCTAAAGGTCATAGCTAATTCAGAATAGCTGGTATCATTTGTAACAAGAGTGAAACAGAAATCCAAAGTGTTATCACATTTTAAAGCAAGAATTTACTTACAAAACCATAATCTATAAAAACAATAAAAACCTCCCAGACTGAGTCACAGTTAAATTTGTGAAACCATAATAATAACAGTAATAGTAATAATAATAATGAATTTGCAGTCATACTTTGCCTTCAAGTTTAAGGATTTCAATATGCTAAAACACTAAATATCTGAGACACACAAGTCCAGCTGACAAATTAAGGCCGGGACTTAAGGACTAGGACTCAGAAACCCCACTTCAGTCCCATGCAGTGACTATTGCACATTTTTCCCCAAAGCGGGGTAACCCATTCATCTGCAAGCAAGGGCTCAAAGAGGCAAAGGATTAGATTATGGCAGTGGTTTAGTTGAACAACAAAACACTTGCATACACACAAGAGCATCTGAAACCAATTGGTCTTCATCATGGCTGACAGTCCTGAGTCTTTGTGACTTGTTTGGCAAAAGGGCTAAGGCCAATTAATTTATGTTAGGTATCACTTCAGCAGTCAAGTAGAGAAATGTTTTTCTTGGCTACTGAATCATGCGTGCTGCAGCCATTTGACATGTATAAAAGTGAGAGATATTTCCTTCCTCCCAAATCCTTTCACATCTCCAGATTACCAGAGGCTAATGACTGTGCCATGAAATCAAGGTCAGTTCTCATCAATTTCAATGAACACTTTTACAAAGAGTGAGCCTGGACCAAGAACTGCAGCTTTCATTTACCAAGACACCTAAAAAGAGATAATACTTTGAGGAACCTGTGAATTCCCTCTCTTTTTTTCAGTATAAAATGAAACTTGACTGAAAGTGAGCATTTCACAGCATCTGTCATACAAGCCCCAAAGTGTAATTTTAATGCTACCAGACAAGAGGGAAACATCTACCACCTCATAGAAAGCATAACTTAAAGAAATGGACATCATTCCAAGGATGCCATAAATGACATTTCACTTACAGACTCAGTAGGTGAAAATATACTATTGGCAGTTGATTATTCAAATCTGTTATTGTGCATGGGATAATCAGCAGCAACAAATTTAGCAAAAAAACCCAAAAAACCAAAATAATAAGGTAAAACCCAATGCACTAGGGAAAGTATTTATGTTCATCTGTGTTCTCCTAACATTGTCACACATTGTTTTTCTCACAGTAACTCAATGCCACAGGGCTGTTGGCATAGAAAGGTCTCAGTTTAATCAGCACAAAACATCCAAACAAGTCTTAATCATATACATTACATGAGATAAACATTTACAAAATTAATATGGATGTTGCCTATGCTAGCAAGAAAACCTGTCAATGTGGGAGGAACGTACCATTTTAATAACAGTAAGAAATGCTCTAGAGCCAGTGCGTGACTGAACCACTGACCCTGCTACTACAACCCAGCGCTTCCGTGCCCTGATTTTCCCTGGTGGCATGCTCTTCATCCGTACTCAACAAAGTTGCTTTCTCTTTAGTGGAGGAAATCAGGACTAATTTCTTAAAAAACATTCTCCCATGTTCATTGTTTACTGAGTTGCCTTAAATATGTATACGGACACATAAAATTCTTATTTATGCAGCTTTCATTGCTTCATCCTTATTTTGCATATTTTTTAGGATACCAAGGTGAAACCAAGACAGAAACTCATCTGTTCAGGGATGTGAATGGCTTTAATTCCTTCCCAAAGTTTGTGCAGGGGTTCACCTACCCTTACCAGGCCAACCAATCACAAGACAAAGAAATCATACTCAAGGGCACAGGGGACAGAGAGCATGACTTTTAACTGAAGCACAGTGAACATATTAAAGCTAACAAGGAACAGAGACCTCCAAGTGTGGGGTACATCCATACCAATGGCTGAGTTCAGAGCAGGAATGTGCTTCTGAAGTGAATCTCCAAGCTTCTCCCCTTCAGTTTGCATCATAGCACAGTCTAAGAGTGCCTGTGCTCCTTTCCTTCCAATGAAAGCAAATTGGCCGCACACATCTGTCTGCTCCAGCTCTTACGGGATGCTCAGTTCACAAGACCAGATGAAAAGCAGCACATAACAAAACCTTTGCAGGTCACAGACTGTGGAAAGTCAGGTCTTCAGCAACAACGGTTTTACTCTATAGATCTATTCCTACTGGGCTCCAGTACTTGCTGGTGACAGCACAGCTTCTCTGAGCCACAGCCCCTCCTGCTGCTCATTCACTCCTCTGGAGTGCTTTATTCTGTTGAGAATAAATGGAGAAGCACATGCAGGGAAAGAACTGAGATAAGAATCAAGTAGCTTAAATGAAAAATTAATCATAAGTTTTAACTCATTATCATTTTTATTTTTCAGACACAATGTGTCTAGAGCACCTAGAGCCAAAAAAACGGAAATAGTATAAAAAAGCAGAAAATGAAAGGTGAATGGTGAGGAAATCTACAATCACGTAGACACTTTTTCTTGCATTGCTTTTCCCATCCCATCCCATCCCATCCCATCCCATCCCATCCCACTTTTCTGTTACTGCTTTTTCACCAAATTGTATATCTCCAAACTCAATGGGCTTTGGGTCAATGCCGTTATAACCTTCACATCTATGAAGTTGCTGCAATTCTTCAGGAAAGCACCCATGATCTGCAAGATCCCAATGTTTTCCACCTCCAGTCCCTGCTCTGATTTTAGTTTCCTCCTGGCCCAGGTAATTCATCAGCTTTCATTCTGTAGAAACTGGTTGTTTAACCAACCCCAGCTACTTGGCACCTCTAATGTAACCACTTCAGGTCTCCCCTACAATGCAGAAAGCGAGCGATGCATTGCAATGCGTACCCCTACTATTCTTCAAAGGCCACAGAGTTGCCATGGGACATATTCCTACAAAGGTAAAAATGAAGAAATATTACTTTTTCTGTCACAGTTCACACGCTACGAAAGAAATGCCATGTATGCATTTTTCCTACTAGACTAGTGTGTTAGGTGACAACCTACATTAACTTTAATAGGCCTAAACAAATTTACACAAGACTAAATCTGGCCCATAGGAACTATATTAACTGTGATCATAAACTAAGTTATCCAGAATATATAAGTTAATATGTTTATATTTCAAACTGGTATTATAGTGGTCAGACCATTAAAAAGGTCAATGAAACATTAGAACCTGTTTATTAATATCAAACAATAGCACATAAGTTTTTAAATTGAGGAAAAAACCAGCAAGCATTGAAATTACTTCCAGCTACAGATGACCTCTCAGGTCATTTTCTGTAGCAAAGAATGAGCAATGACCCTGTCACCCTGTAATGAATCACTTCTAATCTGCCTAAAACCATTTCAGGACCCCCTTGTGTGTATTTGCTTGCAGAAGCCTAATTCCGCCCATCTCCAGGCACCTTTCCCTACACACCCAGTCTTAGACCACCCTCCTGATCTGCCTGCAATACTGTAATTCATTCAGGCTTGCCAACAACATGCACTTTACTTATGTAATTTGAAAGGAAAGAGGGAAGAGGGAAAAGAGATGGCTGCTCCTGATGCAGAACAGCATTTTTTCCCCCTTTCTAGTAGATGGGCAATAAAAGACTTCTGAAGGCAGTCCAGGGGGCTCAGCAAAGTATCTGACCCTGGAAAAATACATCCAAGCAATACACTGTGATAAATAATAGGGGTGATGTTGGGCGAGGGGGGAGGAGGGAGGAGGACTAGAAAGGATTGTTTGGTTCACGTTTTTTAGGAAACATTAATTCAGCATATAAATTAAAAATGTCCATTTTATGTAAGTGTATATGTTTATGTTCTATATATATTTTATCCATATATGAATATATGTTTACATGCAGACTGTGTGGCCGGTTTTCCTGATCCATCATGTTATCAAAGAAATCTATTACTATTAAAGATTCATAATCACATGGAGATATATACACGTATCCAAATAACCAAATTAGTACCTACACACACACACTTACACATGCACATACAAACACCACAAGATCACCTGTATATGAATATCGCCCTGAAAATACACTGCAGGACTCACACAGAGCCACACAGTGCTAGCATTATGAAAAACAGAAGAGGCTGACCCAGCTCTTCTTCCAGGGATGTCTGCTCACTGAGCTCCACAGGAGCAGAGGGTACCAGGGCATCCAACGAGGCAACCTGACCACATACAAAGAGCTTACTCGTGAAGCGTATATATGCATAAACTATGTACTTATTGCATGCCAGAGGAATGCACATCTGCATATAGCTACATAAATCTTAAGCACGGAAAATATATGCACAGGCTATAAAAAATTGGCATGCTAGAACTCCATGGGATGCTCACATTAGAGGAGATGAGGTGGGTATTGTCTGAGCTTTGTCTGCTTTTGGCTGTAACACGGGCACAACACTGACTGAGCTTCCCTCTCTAGTTTTGTTTTTTATCTAAACAGGGTGGTGGGATGAGTGCTGAACCTCCAGCAAAGTGTGGGAAAAAAAAACCCACTTCAATCAACAAGTTCAGTGTTTTCACAATTTTCACGTCATTGTGGGTGATAAAATATACACAGTGTTCGCTTTGGATCTGTAAAAGGCTTTTCCCCCTGCTACAGCTCTAAAGCTTATTTTACATTTTAATACTTCAGACAGTAGCTTGTCCGGCTTCTTTTCATCTCTACCTTTCCCCCCTCTTCTTTCTTTCTCTCTTTTTAAAGCATTGTATTACATGAGATTCAGCCCTTATTTGGCAGGATTTTATGCAGTCTGTGGTGAGAGCTGAATTCTGAAAATGTTCAGGAAACACTGGCTAAGTGGGGAAATTTATTTGCCTGAGCCAGAGATAACATCTTTCTTAGACTTCTTTTTAAAACACTGGCACTTGTCAAGCAGAATTCTCCTGTTCCCCCTTTCCCCTCTCTCTCATAAACACACACGTGCACACTTATTAAGGATGCAGCAGAACTTAGCTGACACTGTAAGCTGGAGTTTTTATTCATTCTGTTTCTACACCCAGTAGAAAGAAAAAAAAAAAAAAAAAAAAAAAAATCAGAGATGTTGCAAAAACCCAATTTTTTTCCCCTTCCTTTTCCAGAACGTTCAGCCTTTCTCGTCCTCTTGTTTTTAAAAAAAATGAGATGTGCCTCCACTGCCAGCCAGGCTCCCACATTTTAATTCATTAGAAAATACATCTGTAAAGCAAAGTCAAAATTTTGGCATTTATTTTTATGGTCACGGGGTAATGTTTTTCACGTAACATAATCCAAAACATAAACAATGAGGGTGAAGCCATTCTTTCTCATCCAGAGCACAAGACAAAAACTGAAGAGCAGCAGCGTGCGCTCTGCCCGCCCAGCACAGCCGCCTGTTACACAGGGGGTTTTTTTGGGGGGGGGGAGGGAGACACCAGCTGGGGGACAGAGCAGGTGATTTGGCAAAATCATTTGAGGGTGGTGAGGCCGAGGCCGAAATTAAAGGCGCGAGTCTGGAAGGAGGGAGGTTTAATGCCTGGGCTGGGGTTCGGCTGGGCAGTAACCACAGCATGCCTCATCAGCTCCCGTCACCAGGACCCCGGGGGGTTCCTCCAGCAGGGAGCCAGCTCCACGGCCACAGCCTCCACCACCAGCTCGCTCACACACCGCCGAGACCCTGCCGAGAAATCAGCATGCAACCCAAGGAAGCATCCTTTCCTCTGGAATAAAAATTAATATTACTTGTCATATTTCATGTCTGAGCTCTTTTCATGCTTTATCCTCTGGTAATGAGGGCTAAATTACCAATATTAGTAGATTTTCATGGCTAGCACAGAAAGAGCTGTTACCAGAATAAATGTTTGCATTGCTTCTGTTGGACACAGGCTTTGCTAATGCAGCTTTGCTAATTATTTCTAAATAGGCAATAATCTGCATCCCCTAGTGCTGGGTAGTGGATTGGCCACGTACCTGCTATTTCCCTTATTTACATGTTTTACAACTTTATCAACTACACTAATTACACTCTGAACACTGTTTAAAATTTTCTGTTAATAGAGATACAATGATGCACCAGAGGATGTGTATTTATGCCATAATTACGCCTCTGTTCCTGCGATGCAGTCTCCAATTAGCTGTCGACGGTGGCACAAGCAGCTGCCTGATATTCTAAAGCAGTGAAACATCTGCACGGCGGATGATACGCTCACATGGATTTTTTTTTTTTTAAGCCTAGAAATTTACACCCAAGGGAGTGCAGACAAATAGGAGCCTGTCATGTGTAGGGATG
The DNA here is from genome assembly GCA_004320125.1 of Scolopax mira. Taxonomy (NCBI): domain Eukaryota; kingdom Metazoa; phylum Chordata; class Aves; order Charadriiformes; family Scolopacidae; genus Scolopax; species Scolopax mira. The sequence goes on from BJBW01003121.1 coordinate 105,673, forward strand.
ATTAGAAATCCTCACCATGGCAACATTGGAGCAGCCATGTCACAGAGTGAGGGGACACATGTCTAGATGAAGGCGCTAAAAACATTTGCCTTTTTTTTTTTTTTTTTTTTTAGCTCCAGCATTCCCAACTTCCCTCCCTCCCCCTCTCCTTTTCATATTCTTCTCTTTGCATCTAAAGCCAACCAAAACAGCAGGTGAAAAGGCCAAAATCTGCAGCCCATGCAAGGAATATGACACAGTAGATTTAGTGTCAGGAAAACAGCGAGCAATCAGAGGATGCTGCCAGGCATCCACTGGATATTTTCTTGCAGGTGGGGGAGGGAGAAGGTGCAAAAATAAAGGAGAGAAAAAATATGGGCATCATTCAAAATAAAGCTCTGATGTCTTGATCCTAGAATGACATTTAATAGATAACTTCCATTTAACCCTCATTAACAATTTTTCTCTGACTAGTTGACCAGGCAGCATGTACTGATGAGGGGAGGAGGGGAGGGAGAGGAAGGTGGCAGCCTGGTGTAAGCCTCTGCTCCCAGCATACCATTTCAGCACTGAGCCATTGTATGTATAGAAAGTGTAACAGCTGACAGACTCTCTGTATTCTCATCTTTATACCAAAAATCTTAATTGTATAGACGAGGACATTAATTTTATCAGGCTTCTTCTAGGCCATTGCCATTTGCGATGTAATATCAATTTCATATAATAAAATCATTATAATTAGTCAAGGGTATCGTTCAAGAGTACAGGTTTGCCTGAATTGCAGGGAGATTTCATTGGTTTGGATCCAAACCTCTGGTTCTTACCCCATCTACCTGTCCTTTCTGTGACTGGCCAAATAGATATATCCACCAACATGTTCAGAAACAGCTCCAGGGTGGTCCAGAAACCTTGCAAGCCAGCTCATCTTGTAAGATTTCCTTCATTCTGTCAGATGGAGAATTTGAGAGACCGGCTGCACTTGCCTGAAAAGAGCATTTTGCTCTTACTGGATCTTGAACCACAAGCACCAACTCTAAGCTATTGCTTCTACCTGTTTTTTAATAATGGTGTTTTAGTAAACATTTTATTTCTAAACCACTGGCTAACCTTGATGGTACCTAAAATATTTAGTGGGGCCTTTACTTTAAACACAGAATTCATGATTCTGAAAAGGATGTATTTATGGTTTTAGTGCCTGGGGGTCTAATTGATCTCCTGGAAAAAAAAAAAATCAGCACAGAGCAGATAGCTTGTAAAAATTGAGTTAGGGAGCTGTGGAGGAATACTTTGGTAACACAGAATCTCAAGAATGAAAGTGCCATCTACGCCCTCAGAGGCTGCCACACCACCAGACACCCCACAGACCCCAGCGCCAGGCTTTGCTCCCAGCCCCTCCACCAGGGCCATGGAAGTCAGGCCCCTCGTGCTACTCCTAATTAAATCCCGAGCTAAATAAGTAAATTAATTAACATTTGCTGACTTCAGAGCATGTGCTCTAAATATCTCGAGAATGAGTAACTCAAACATTTTCGGGAGGTAATGAGGAAGTTTCCCATTGTAATTAGTGAGCGGATGCAGAGAACCTCTGCCTGGCGTTACAGGGTACCTGTGTCACCATACCCTGTGCATAAATTTCACTTGTTATTCATTGTGCATACCCTGTTTTGCTCAGTCCTCATACAGGAGAGCATGATATTGAAGAGCCACTATGTGTCAGTGCAAGGACAGAGTTTATCTGATAAACAAGTCATTTTTGGAAACTGCAGATGCTCCTACTGTGAAGCATTAAACGTGGCCCCTCTTAGATACACAGAATGGGGTTCTGGTCGACTGAGCACAGGCTGATAAGCTCTGCACAGCTCTGAATGCTGTTTGCCCACATACTAATGTTAAACAAAAGAACTGCAGACTGCAGAGAAAGGATGCGGGTCAGACAACTAAATTGCTTAAACCCTTAGGCAGCCTTCTGAAAAGAAAAGGCATGAAAGAAGCTGATATGAGCTTTTATGCAGAATTGTTCTGTTTATTATCCCTGTTAAGAAAATGATGGCAAGTATCTTGTTAAACTATATATTCCCAAATAAGACAAGAGGACAGCCACCTACTAAACAAGATACAATATGCCATTGGTCATTACATGATCAGCCATATATCTGTTTTACATTATTTTCAGATTATGAATATAATAAAAAGACAATAATAAACCTGTACAGATAATAACAAATGCTGTTAAGTTAGATTTCTTTGCATTAAGTAATCTGATTTGTCATTGGAAGTTTGCAGGTAATAACAGTCTGTCATTGTAGAAATTTCACCATCTTGTATTAAAACTTTGTTAGAGTACAATTGTTATAACTCTATTCAACTACATTACACGAGAACTTAATAATAAATCTATGACAAAGTATATCACTGCGATAACATCTAAACTTGCCTTGGATGAAAACAGTGATGTGATTTTATTACAAGATTTCTCCTATTGCTAGCACAATAAAATATTGAAAAATAACACTTGTCTGGAGAAATGGATGGGATGGTAAAGCACATGTCTCTGTGGAATCTACGCTTTCCCTAACGCCTGCTTAGGTTGCTCACCCCAAACATCACAGAGCCTTTGCCTTTTATTGCAGTCTGTTTCCCTCTCCATCTCTCTTGCACACACATGTGCATACACATGGCACAGACGAAGTGGAGCAGAAGGGTACCTAAGGCTTGGGATGCTGAACTCCACCTATCAGTAGATGAGCCACTGGCAAAGCCGCAGGGTAGAGAGGCTGCATCCGAGATCGTGGTAGCCTGTATAATGCAGGGACTGAGAAAAATCCTGTTTATCAGGAAAAACAGAAGAATGCCTCACACTCAGAGACTCATAACAGTAACAAAATTAAACCCTCTGCTTTTTTATTAAAAACATATATAAGACATCCCGGGATTCCATTGTCATCTTCCTGACATATGCCTCATCTGATTACACATGAAAACCATTCCTAAAGAGGCCTTGCAAGAAGGCGCTGTGATTATCGATTTGAATACATATGCACAGTGTCACTCAGCGTTAATGCTCGTCGGACTGAAAGCTCCCACTTCGTAAATAAAGTAAGCAAATTTATTACAAGAAGTAGCCTAGCCCTGGTCACCAGGAGAACAGCTTCACACCTGGAACAATTTTTGGTTCATGGCACAAGCGCCAAGAGAGGGTCTTTCTGCAGAGTCCCAGTACAACCTAGAACCCATAAGGAGTCAAAAACCCACTCCAACCCCTTTGGTCCTTAAAAACGTGCATCTCTCAGTGCAGCCCAGGATGAATTCCAGCAGCATTCCCAGCCCCTCTCGTAGCACACCAGTGGTGGAGTAGAGTACATGGCAGATCAATTCAAACAAGTGGAAACTTTGCTCAAGGGCAGACAGATATCACAGCTTAGTAGTAAAGAAGGAGTGAGACCAATCAGAAAAGGGTCCCTGGACAGGGCCAGGGAGTGAGCCACTTACACGCCTCTCAGGTGGAGGTAAAATACTGCATTTTTAAATATAGTTATTAAAAAAACAAAAACAAAAACAAAAAAACCAACCACAAAAACACCAACAAAAACACCCCAAACAAAACAAAACAAAAAGAAGTTAGCATTATTTATGCTATGCTCTGAAGTTGTTTAACTTCTACATCCAGAAAGCAAAATCAACCCACCAACTCAGATGTTGCAGTTGTTTCAGAGAAAAAGCCTTTTTTCATTGCTTTTTGAAATATCTTATCTCGTACTCACCCTCTCAATGAGAGATCCCCTTGCTACGAGTGATGCATATATCCTAAATAATATTGATTTTTTTTCAGTTTGGTGAATGAGGAAATTGTTTAGCTTGAGCCAAAGGTGATCTGTTTACCCCCCTAAAAAGATGAAAAATAATCCATATTGAACAGAATACTTCGCTCCACAGTATTTCTTGTTTTGTTTTGTATGCTTAAACCTTGTAAATTTAATAGTATTGAAAACATCACTGCAAAATACAAAACTGAAAGTTTTAATTTTGAAAAGCACCTAATTAACTACCACAACAGTAATATTTCTCACAGGGATTTTCCATCGGAACAATTACTTATTTCAACTAGACTTTCAAATAAGCTTGGTCAACCCAAAGTAGCCTGAGAAGTGGTAAGAAATAGCCTGCTTTTATCCCACACCCCTGCCCAACCAAGTAAGGAACTGTAGCTGTCAGTACGTTCAAAATGAGAAGCAGGATCAGAGAGATCAAGGCTGCCTCAGCATCGTCGTTTAGGTTGCTGGGCCAGAGAGCAAGTTATATCCTTGGACTCCTGATCCCCAGCCTGTCACCCGCATTATAGATTAATCTTGCACCTACAGTTTCTGGGTGCTAAGAGCGTCTGGATTTGAGCATGAGCTATCGTGGGACATGCCTTCAGTCATCTGAACCCACACAGGCAGCAGGAATTGAGCCCTGTGCCTCTATTTGCCTGAACACATGCACATAGAAAATTTATACTTCATACACTGCTATTCTTTGCTAATGCTTAGCACTTCTGGCTCAAGTTGTTTTTATGGAGCCTTGTATACAGGTTCTATTCTGGAAGTGGATGATACCCATACGATCTGAGGACCATATATACCTCCTGCTGTGGCAGATTTATTGCAGAATAAATAGTCCAGTAGAACCTGAAAGGGGCTCACAAGCACAGCATCTGGTACTGAACTGTCAGAATGAGTGCTACCTTTAAGTGACACAGTACATATACACTCCCTTAGATTCAAATTATTTTTAACAGTAGGTGGTTTCATAATTCATTCAATGAAAAATTAAGCACAGCTAACTACCTTTTTCTGAGACTAAGACCTTTCTTGATTGTATTTGTTAGGGTGGGGAACAAAAAAAAAAAAGACAAAAAAGATAAGGTTTATGAATGCCTATGTTACTTTATTCTTCTCTTTTGTCTTTCTTTCTCTTGGGGCATCATCCAGTAAAATGTTGAGCATCCTTGATATGTAATGTTTCCTGTGGGATGCACACCTTTCTGTATCAGGAATATTACTTACTTCATCAGAGACAGAACTTTATCATCCTGCAGAATAATATGCAATATATTGGATTCCGCAAATTTAGAGGTTTGTTGGGATGTAATGAATTTCAGTGTGTTTCCACCTATATGAAACATTCTATGCATTTCAATGGTAGCTCTGTAAATTAATGAATCTACAAAAAAATTATTTTTTTAAAGCCAGATACAGCCTATCCATTGCTGCATCATATGAACTTTATCCCTCTAGCAAGCCTACTCAGAAGAAAGCCTTGTATAGTAATTCCCAGATGGTGAAGAATTGTTTTTATATTTCAGTTAAGGACTGAAATTGGGAAATTTCTCTCTCACACCTCAATTTCTGTGTAGCTTGCACTATTATGCTCATCTGTATTATAGAGCAAGAAGCCTTTAAAATATGTAAATTTCCAGATGAATTTCTGAACAGAGAATGGTCGTACAGACTCAACACATTCCAAAAACAGAGAATGTCAAAAGAAAGGAAACAGATCAAAACACTGTTTTTGACATTACTTTCAATTAAAGCTGCATCTGTGAGGTCCACTTGGTGAATTTTTAAGGAAAGACATGAAGGAATTATTTTATACTGGATGGTGGAGGAATACCAAATAAATGGCAAGCACTATTTCAATACATTAAAATCCCCTCTGGTACTGATTTTAGAAGATCGCTTTCTCTGTGTTAATCCCAAAATTATTCTATTCTGAAAGGAAAATCCAACTTTCCAAATTTTAGAAAAAAACTTGGAAATGTTATGAATTAGATGAAAGAGAATATTGCCTGCATTCTTATTGTACCTCAGAGTCTCATTATTTTTTAATATTGTCTAAATCAAGAAATCTACTAATTGACGCAGATTCTATTATTTCTTGTAGGATATTCCATGGAAATTCCAGCTTTTAAATACCTGCTCTTTTTAGAGAAAAACTGAGTGCCAACACAACTGTACATTTATGTGAACAACTCCCTCAATACCGCATGCAAATGATGCATTTTAGCATTCAAATGAGCATTTAGGGTTTTAAGCAGAAGTTTACACACAAGTGTCTGACATATGTATTCCTTTATATATAGCTAGTATGAGAGAAGCCTATCAGCTCAAGTTAGACTATAAAAACAATACCGAAAGAGGAAAACAAGCCTTGTGGGCAGGAGTGTTTAAAGGTTGGTTTCTTTCACAGAATAAGAAATTTTCAACAGAAAAAACCCAAAATCAAACAGCAAAAAAAGCGAAAAAGATCAACAAAAGCCCAACTTCAAAAATCCAGAGCAGAAGCTTATTTATTTCTGTGTGATTTACATTTTTGACACCTCTTGGTTCTTAGAGCAGCAGATTTTTCCATGTCTATGTCTTTGGTGAGTTGTTTTCCCAAGGGTCTGCCCCACTTGGCACAAAATTCCCATCCCCTGTGGGTGCAATCTACACTGTCCTTGCCAAATGAGGCTAAGAGCATCGGTTCAAGTGAGTGGCAGGAATTATCCCAGTTGGCTCTAAGATCACCTTGCCAACAAATTTGACCTGACATCGCCAACCGGAGTTGATATATGTGCAGTAGTTACTCAGGCTAAACTCCTGATCAATATGTCAGATTTTAAAAGTGATTGCAACAAAGTAGACCCAGGATTATGAGGCACCTGCATTCGCAGAGGCTGTGGAAAGACAAGCCTCAGACCCTTGTATTTTGCATGTCACGCTTGATGATGTGATGAAAGGGTCTGAGCATAAGGCCAACACTTCCACATCCAGTTTAGCTGTGACCCATTAAGGAGACCAAAAATGTACAATATGCATAAAAAGCTGTCTAATAAAGCATGTACACACACACACACACATACACAGGCTTCAGCTACCCAGAACACCAACACTTTTTGAAAACCACATGAACCTCCCAAACTGCACCATAAACATCCATTAACATGATAATACCCATTAATCCAGCCAAACACAACTCATTTGTCATCTTTCTGTTGCAACCCATCTGTGAGCGTGCAGGAAGGGGAGGGGGGGAATTCACAGTCTTATCTGCCGGGGGATTAGCTTCACAAGAAGGACTGATTTTAAGTAATTCTGTGGTAGGAAAAAGCTCATTTGTTTCCACTTATTGAAGGACTTTTTTAGTATTGTACTTTCATGATCTTACTTAAGTCTTAAGCAAAGTAGTTAGAGTGGGAAAAGAATAAAAATGTCATCCAGCATTCAAATTTTATTTTTGATGTTTATATCATAACTTCCTTATTTGTTTTCTTTATGACTCAAGAGGTGCATTTTAATGGCTATATTGATCTCTGATCTGGTGGGAAACATTTCTAACTTGAAAACTCTGTTTTTCCATATTCTGTTTTTGCATAGATCTCTTCTCTTGGCTATGAAGAGGTAAATTCACAAGGCTGTAACCTAATGAAAGGCATCCTGACTATAGAAAGATTGTTCATGGTAAAGTATAGACCAACACAATACAACCTTTAAACAATGCAAATAACATGTAACTTAGCCTTTTTCTCTTACAGGTGTTGTTTCTATTCTACATTATCATAGATCTTCTTCTGTAGGTCCCAGAAAGAGAAACATCTTTTTCAGTCTAGAAGAGGCAGAACATAAACATTTGGTAGAGTCTGAATGAGAGGTAATATTGGTTAAAATTATCTGTGAAAATAAAACCACCATAGAGGACCAAAAAAAAGCAGTATTTTTTTTTCCTTAGGATTTTCTTTTAAGCATGAAAAATCAATGTAGGTGTAAATCTTGAGTCACACTGAAGAGGCTACAGAGGTAGTAATTTCCTTCTGCTGCAATGAAAGAATTCCTATGTAACTCATGATAGTCAAGAACCTAGTATCTTTGGGGGAGTACAAAAGTATGTTAGTGATGGGTTGAATTTGGTGCTACATAAAAAGCAACATAACCTCAGACACAGAAAATTAGTAAAAGCAAAAGTTTATTTACCTCCTCAATTTCAAAGGAGTTTGAAGTGATTTTTTTTCCCTCAATACAAGAATAACAATTTTTGGCAAATATTCTGAAAGAACGCAGTGTGAAACTGAAACAAAAAAGGGAATTTTTTTCATAAAGTTATGAATGAAGAAACAGACTGTAGAGTAAGAGCTCAAATCTAATATTATTAATGAAGCTCATGTACAAGAAGAACTAGAACTTTATAAAATTATCCCAAAACATGCTATGGAGATAGGACTGTCCTTCAGGCAGGACATTAATAGATGCAGCAATTAGCTGAAGTAGAAAATCTAGATTTGTCTTTTACTCATAGTAATGTAGTTAGCAGTTTTGGAGACTTGCACCTTCTTTATCTGTTGAGAACACTCAGAAAAACAATATTAAGGTCTCTGCATGGCTACTCACCTTTTTTTGCAAAGATCAAGCTATAGGTATTGCTCAAATGGATCTGAGGAACGTTATGTCTGATATAATCGTCAGAAGTTAATTATTTATTACAGAGAGTATCTTTTATAACTGAAAACTAATGTGAAGTTAGTACCTTCTGTTGTTTGGGAAAAATAAAAAATGTCTGTATGACACTCTATGTCCATGTGTGAACAATATAACTAAATGGTGCAAAAAGATCTGGTCAGTCTCTAACATTTAACTACTAAAAAGTAATACAAAAGATTTTTCTGTTTTCTTTCTTTAAATTCTCTTTTAAGAGTGGCAGTAGTATGTGGGCAGTAGAAACAAGCTAAAAAAATAAATAAATCCCTAATTATCATGTTTTCAGCAATCTCGTTTAGTATTTCAGCTCATCCTCCCCTGCATAATACATTGAAATCTGACACTGAATTAGTCTAATTGATAAATACAAAAAGTTGTCCGTACCAAAATCTATGTGTTCCAAATCAGAGAGTAACATAACCAAGGCATTATTTTTGTATTACTGATTTTGTATGTAGTAGGAAAATCAACTAAGGAGAGCAGGGTAATATTTAAGAATTATCCTTTTAGTGTTTAGAAGTTCTAAGGGGAAGATTATAAATAAGGGAATGATGTGATGGAGGAAAAGGTCATTTGTTTCAGCATCAAATCTCCAATATCTGCCTTTCTCTCACCCACACTTGTACACTCCTGTCTTCACCAATGTCATTATATTTTGTAATCAACAACCATCTAATTCTTCAAAAACAGAAAATTCCTTAAAAACAGAAAATTTCCTCTAATTATGGGCCCAAATTCATTGTATAAGTAATTTTCAGATCTCTGCAGTGAATGTGAATGGAAATAAAATCTCCCTTTTATACAAAATTGTTACAATGAAAAATTTACATTGTATTCATACATGAATGCAGTCCCTGCTTAGTTTCAGCGTACTACATGTATTTGTAATGGAATTGTTCCCATTTCAGTACTTGTGAACAATATCCTTTGTATTGTTCATTCGTATGAGAATAGACATTATGAGTCCATTAATGGGCAAGATTTGTCCATACAATACTCCAGGGAATTTTCATGTAAATTTGCATACTTTTCCTAAATATGTATGCGAACTTGAAAGATGAGACTCTTAGAGGATGTATCATTAGAGATAGACAGACAAACTGATCTTTCATCCCTCACAGACCTGGTACTACACATGTGGTAAATTGCATTTGCTGTTTCTTTTCAAGATGACAATCCTAAATTACCAGACTTCTAAAGCTTCCTCAGAATTGGTAGAGATCATGAAGGTTTTGTCTTTCCTTGATCAAATAAATACAAGCTTGCTAAAGCATTTAGGTACCTCCACAAAAATAGTCTCTTTCAAGAGAACTGAAGAGAAAAAAGGGCAGAATAATGAACACTAATTATGAGACATGGTCAACATCTTTGAAAAGAGTCACCTCTCTTTGAAAAAAAAATAATCCTCTTTTATTTGGAAGTTTAGAATTAGGCAAAATTAATCTATCATAATGAACTGAAGTTTAACTTCAATAGCCTACATTCCTTTAAGTTTTCATTCAATTATTCACTGTAAAAACCCCTTAGAAAGTATCCAGAAAAGCATGCCTGAGCATTGTATGTAAAAATGATAAAATAGGCATTTTCATTTTTTTTTCTTCAAGTTTCTTTCTGTCTGGGGTCTCCTCCTGTTTCTTTTCTCACCCTTTGGCTGCTCTCAGTTTTAGGCAGAGACCAGCCTTTTTGTTCAGTATGTGACATGTATTTTAACTGTATCTTGGTCCCTGAACAGTGCTCTTAAAACACTATTGAAGCAGGAATAATGAGCGGTGTGGTTACCTTACAGGTGAACAATGCTAAAACAATAGAGCGTTATCAGTGTCCACGTGTAAGAATGAATCAAAAAGTACACGGGAAGGAAATAAATGATGCTTTCAGTTACCAGGGTAGGGACAAAAGCTCTCAGCCTGCTAAATACAGGAGGAGAGGGGTGACACAGTGGTAGCAACAGGTTCACATCCCCACCACACAGCTAGTAGGCACACTACCATCGCTCTGCACTTGGCATTGGGACTCCTCTGTGCCTCAAGTGGCTCTTCCAGTGCTAAGAAATACAATTATTCTGTATGCCTGTTTTTTTCTGAGTTCACAGTATCTGGAAATAATGTGAAGGTTGTGCTGCAGCCCATCAAAGTGATTCTTTCATCTCATTAAAGCAAGTACATATGTTGCAAGCCCTGGGATGTACTTTAATGTGTAGGTGAAGGTTGAAGACATTTCAGTGACTGGGGAGAGGACTGTGGAGAACAGCAGGAACCAAAGCTGGTGTTACCTGGGCTATGCTACATTTTGGGATCAGCTTCAGAATGAAGTATCCCTCAAAATATTCTTTCTCCTAAGCAGAGCAGGTTGCAGCAGTCCAAGCAGATACAGGCAGTAAACTACCAATTAAAGCCATGTGGCTGACCACAGCTGCAATGTCTGAGCGTGGCTTCCTTTATTTAGCCACGTAGCTGTACCAGAACGATGGTTTCATTGGGATTATGCTAGATTAAACTGTTCAAGAGGTATTTGAAAAGCCCTGATGCCTATAGAGAATTGATAACTACTTGAGAAGATCCTGCCTTCCTAGTGGATTGTGTATAACTGACATGTGACACATGTATTTTAGCTACAAGCTATTTTTACTACGACCTGCCATATTCTAGAAAGAAAACAGATGCTTTCATTAGGAGTCCTGCAGTAGAGAAGATGCAAGTATGTGCAAAATGCTGTGGAGAACAAGGAGAGAAACAAAAGAAAGTATGAAGATCTGTAGACAGTTTGTTGTGAAGTTTGAAAGTGATAGTAGAGAGGAGCAGGCACAAATCTCGTTATTTATTAATTGGATTTGTGCCTGCACCTGTTGCACATGTATTTGAAAATACCTGCCTTTGCAAAAGGTAGATCATTTCTTCTTGATACTTTTACACTAAGAAACTGATGTATAATCTCTTTAAGTTTTGTATTTCTGTGCATTCGAGAAATTGTTTTGAACATTCTTGAGTCACACATATATATCTCACTGCCCCGTTTTTCAGAATTCCCTGGTATGTTATTTATCATAGTCTGTGCAGGGCAACCCTGAGTTTTCTTCCTCTGGTCAAAGAATTCTTATGAAAAACACATGTGCACTGAGGTGATGCAATTGGCAACATGGAAGGGCATGAACAAACAGCTAGGATAGCCCACATGAGGGAAGGGAAGTGAAATCTGTTTAATTGCTTAATTGGATGAAAAGAAACCTGTCATGAAGTATTTGTTGATACTAACATCTGGTCTATGATTAAGATCACCGTTGTCCCTGAAGATAATGAAGTCAATGCCTTAGAAACTTGAAGTTTTAATGTGTATTAGTTAATCTGCTGTATATGGCCAATTAAAAGCAGACACAAAAGTTCACCTCTATGTTTAAAAGAATGATAGAGAAATAAAAAGTGGCCAATATGGAGAAAAGGAAAGGAAAAGAGGACAGAAAAAGTAATTGCACAAGCTATTTATTGGAATGAAGAAAAATAACTTTGCTACCTGATATGAAATGGTTTCTTTTGTGCAGATTTATTATTCCATTTATTCTTAAAATAAACCAACCATAGACACTTATTTTAGGAACAGAAAAGTTGCTTATTTCTATACCATAGACTTTAACAGAACTATGGACTGGTGGTTTCACAAGGCATCAGTCACACTTCCACAACATTTGCTGATATAAATATAAAAGCTTCATTTTAAAGGATAAATAAAGCAACAGTATTATCTAAACAGGGTAAAATTTAACATCCTTGTGGTTTGTGGAAATTTTTGATGTGCCTGCTGGCTTTTCAATAAAAATCAATTATGCCTTAAATGCGAGCGGTAGTCAACATACTACAGACTATAAATTCAATTTCATACTCAGAAATATGGATTAGCTGAACTTGATGCCCTTCCATTGATTTCAGAAAGCAAAAGCTGATAAGGTAAATAATAGTAAGAAGCTCTCTGACACTCCACATCAAGTTCCGGATTTCCATATTATTTTTGTAAGAACTTTCCAGCCACCACAATATCCTTCTTGTGAAATATGTATGATGAATAGATATTATATGGATTGCTGATTCATCTCGATTCACAGAATGGATATTTGGCTTTTATAATGCAAGGTGGGAACTGGATAGGAAATGAATATACTTATTTCTTTTAGCTCCACACGAAGTATATATCATCCAGGGTGAATAAAGCTGGTGAGTAATTACAGAGCAGTCTGATTAAGCTCATGTTCTCTAGACTGCGAACTTTTCTAAATAATGTTTCTAGACAGAAGGTAAGCAAGAGGAAACCAGTCTCTTTAACATCCAAATAAATTTAAAGCTGCTGTAAATTTAAAACAAAACCAGCTCTCTGCTCTCTGAGCAGAACATCCGAGACTAACATGAATTACAGAAAATGTGCTGTAGTTTGAGAGGGAAAGAGGCAGTGATGTTAGAATAGAAAATACAGGAGGGAAGATGGTTCATAAGCTAAAACTTTGGATTATTTCTCAGAAAGACCCAGTCATATCTGAAAAAAATTTCTCCTCTTCCTGAAATTACGGAATGCTTGAGCTGTAAAGCTTGTGTTCTTTGGCTTTCAAACAGGGCTCAGTCATTCTCCTTTTCAAAAAAAATCTGATTCATTCAGGTTAAATCCAAAAGGCAGCTTAAGTAGACTTAGCCCGCAAGGACTTGTTCTTACCTTCATTCAAAGGCTTGTCATTACTTTGACTCTCAGTTACAAACACTGCTTTCTTTTGTCACACATCTAGCAGGTTGAAAGAGACACTGTCAACTTATATGGGCCTTTCTCAAGGAGAGCTGAATCCCAAGGAACATCTGTGATAGTCATATGGATACTAAAGCCTTTTTGAAAAACCCCAAGCACTGCTTAGGACCTACTGACATGAATAATGTTTACAGCATTGCAGAACCACCAACATTTAAAATCTCAGCACTATGTAATTGAAAAGGATCTTAAAATACCTATGCCCTGTAATTTCAGGAACTCTTTTAGAAAACCCAGAGTTTCATTCATCCCCAACACATGAATTACATATTGTATTCTGTCAGCTCACTTCCACTGGTAGCCTCTGCCCTAGTCTGTCCCCAGCGGGACTGCCCTGAATCTGACTGAAGAATATGGGTTTTGATGGTTCACTACAGCAATCAGTGCCGTCTCCTGCTTTTACACCTCATGGGTAAAGACTAAGATTTAGAGGCTCTAAATGCTATTTCCATCTCTCCTGTTGGCTCTGGCATTGGCTTCCAGAATGGCACCACCTCCCACCAAGCCGAGATGGCTCGGTTTAGGAAGGCACCAGCCATTTCAGCTATTTTATCCCCTTCTGCCATCCTTTGGTGTGTGCTGGGGTTGTACTACCTTTGATGTCGACAAGGAAACCAAATGGATAAATTGGCCCTGGGCCAATGGAGAGGACCTCTTTCCGAGGTTGTGCTCAGAGCCCTCTTCACTTCACAAGATTTCAGGTGATGTTCCATGCAGCTGCATGTGATACCTGGAGAACCCCATGCAGAAGACAAGCAGCAGATGTGCAAACTGCAGGTGATGGGATGGGAACTGGGAAACAAAGACCCCCCAAGTCAATCCCATATTTCAAGAGTGAGAGACGTGGTCCACAGGGGCACCTGCTAAAGTTGTTCATAGCGCTTGGTGCACTGGCTCCCTAATATTCGTTACTTAGTTCTAATTCTAATACTAATTTAATTCCTTCTTCAAATTCCTCTGCAGAACTTGTTTCCAGCACAGGCCTCTGTGGATTCTGCCTTTTTATATTAACTGAATGAGTTAATTTATACACCAAGCTACTTTAGAAATGATTGAAAGAAACTTGCATTATGCTTATCTAACAGAAGCATATCAACTTGTATTGTTATAGATCGTTTGCTTTCCCATAATTTCCCATCTTTCCCTCTGGTCAGTCTTAATGCAAGTGCCAATCTTAAAAGTCACACCATGAAGCAGTTCCCTGACAGAACCAACTGAAACTTGATTTTCAGGTCTTCTGCTTTGGAGGACTTATTCTATAAAGCAATATATTCAACATGTGTACCCTGCTACAACACAAGCTTTTAATTTTCATTTAAATGGAGGTATAATTACATACAGTTCTTGCACTGTAACTGCTGCAAATCACATCCTAAATACTCAATTGTGTTAAATCCTGATTAATGAGATTTCTTTGTAAGCTAGACATTTGTTGTTAGATTTATATAACAAAGACAAATAAATCTAATAAAACAAAAAAAGCTCCTTATATTTCTTTATATTGTTCTGGAGTAACTAAAGTATATACAGGAAAAATATACAGCATTGTTTATGAAAATATAATTCTTGTAGATGTACTCAGAAAACTGGAAACATTCATAAACATCTCTCTCTTTGGGGAAAGAGAAAAGTGCCATTTAACAGGTGTTAGAATGTAAATGACATCTCATTAGTGACTTCCTTTTGCAGCTCAGAGACAAATAAAACCTTCATTTAAAAGCATTAGTGTTGCTCCTAAGGGTTTCTGGTATCATAATGTTTTGGTTTATGATGATATTTAGCCTTTTCTAACATTCCCACTTATTTCTACAGAATAAACTAGCCTCTGTCTTTAAAATTAAGGCTCAGAATAAAACAAGGGGTGGAAGAAGATGACTGTAGAGCTATTCGTACCTTTGTCCCTTGCAAGTGGGTTGCAGGGAATTATCGTCTGCATTAACATGAGTGAAAAAGAGCAGCTCATCTTCATTCTGGACACCAACTGGATTCAAATTTTCCTCTGCAAGGTGTGAAAACCTGTATGTTTCTTATGTGTAGGTTTTTACAAAAGAATTTCTCTTTCCAAAAACCCCCACTCCTCACAAAACAGTTTTGGAGAGTTGTTAAATTACTTCAAATTACACTGCAATGATGTACCCATTTGGGATATTTTTCTGAAGATCTCAAAGATCATGAATGAAAATGTGTACATTCTAAATTAGTTGTGGACACTTAAGAGGCATTATCTAAAAAGCTCAAGGTAAACATATGCATAAGTGCAAAGACGGGAAAATAATGTGAAAATGGTAAATTAATAATAATAATAATAATAAATTGGGTATTTTATACCATTTCATTGTTAATTTTCATTCCTATCCAATTTCATAAATCAGTTTAGACCCTCAAGGGGAGTATTGTTTTTAGTCCCAACCATTCCTGGGCAAAGAACATTGCAGTGAAGGGACTGGGGGCAGAGGGGGAGATTTTCAGTGCTTTACAATGGAAAAGGGATGCTAAGACTGTATGAAAAGACATGCGAGAATCTGACTCTTACTGGATGGGAACAGATTAAACTCACAGAAAAATCTGAATACTGCTCGGAAGGCAAATAGGGAACTTTATTTACACTTCTTCAGAATAAAAGAATGAACGGGACACTCAATGGCTCTGAAAAGCAAAAATTATCATGAAGATTTTTCAAATACATCTACTTTTTTGTAGTACTGTAATTTGCACCTGTAGAACTCATTATCACACAATATCATTATATTTTAAACTAATGTCATTTTGAGAATAATGTTGAGTACTTACATCTGTAATGAAAATGGAATTGCAGGGTCTAATCACTGTCTACAATCCTGTATGCACAGCTTATGCATAAAGGTAGTCAGTTTCAGTCCTTTTTTAAATAATATTTTTATTTTAAAATTCTGGATTAAACCAGTCCATCTCATTTACCATTTCCCAAATTATTCAGTGAGTTTGTCAAATATAAAAAAATTGGGAAAACGTGGCAGTTTAAAAAAAGTGCTTAAACTTAACAGAATTAATTGTACTTCTAAAAATTTTTGGTTCAAACTTTCATTTTATACCATTCAAAACAAGAAAAATCCTTACATTTAACTATAATTTCCCTGTGGCCTTTGTTTACATAAACAAAGCACCTCATAAAATATGAGTTTTTTCAGTTGGAGCTTTACAAAGTATCTACATTTAATAAACACATCTTCTAAAAATCATAAAACCTGCCATCTAGAATTTAGCTAAATCCCCTAGTTAGATCTAATGGGAATATTTTGTTCAGGAATCTTTTGACATCCTTCTCATTTTTTAATCAATGTGATTGTATGGAACATGCTACAGCTTGATAGAGCACAATAAAGTATTAGCTAGTGAAAAAGAATTCACTGAATATCAATCAATAATAAATTAGAACAAACATTTTCTGAATAAGTGCACAATAATTGTGTAACCAATTCATTCCATATCAGTTTATTACTCAGCCAGTGTATCACCTACAATTAAGCTGTAAATAGAGGTGGGTAAAGGGACACTGGGTGAGGATTTTTTGTATATGATGAGTGGAAAAATACTAACTGGGTGCAGGAATTTAAAGTCTCAGACAGAGTTCTGAGAAAATACTCTATTTAAGGGAAGAATATTTAACAATAAAGACAAATAATAGGAAAATATCTTTAAAACTCAAACCAAAACAAAAAAACCTTCTATCCCCTGGGTCCAAAAATATGGTACTGTGATGTTTCGTGAGCTGCTCACAGGCTCCATTTTTTCCAGCAGCAGCTTGGTTTGCCCCAGAAGAAAGAAGCAGCAGTTCCATGCAGTGAGAGAGGGAGGTGCAGCACACAAAGCTCTGGCGTGATGTAAGGGTTTCTGCATTTTAATCTCTGTTCTCTTGTAATCTCCCTCTGTGGTTCAAGTCAAACCACTTACTCCTTTTCTGCCACTGTTTCAATTTCAATACAATTTACTTATTTCCCAGGAGAAATGGAATGCTCATTTGTTATATGTAAAGCTGACTATAAAGCAAATACAACTCTCCAACACCCACTCCCCATTACTTTTGGAAATGTCTTTTAAAATATTGGCAACTGCAGGGGGAAAAAAAAAATAAAAAAAAAAAAAAAGAAGAAGAAGAAAAAGATTTGGGCTCTGCTAGTTATCCTGCCGCATCGGGGGGTATAGAGGTTTGCAGAAAAAAGCCATCTCTTTCATCCCAACAAACTCTTAGTGACTTTCCCCATCATCCCACACCAGGACTGCTGACACCTTTGTGATTACTGGGGGAAGAGGTCTGTGGCTGATAACCACAAGATCCCTAATCCTGTCATCCCTTGTGGTCCCCAGCCTTCCTATTGCATGTCACTGACTTCAGTCAGGCTTTTGGTGACACCTTCAGCACCTGTGACAAAGTGCCCCAGGTCAGGTACTGTCGGCCCTCTCTTCTGCCTTTTGCCTAAGGTAAGAAGTTTGTTTCCCTTGTCCCCAGGACCAGACTGTAGTAAATATTCCCCCAAACAGCCTTCAGATCCAAAAGTGCCTTCAATAAATCGATGTTTATTTGAAAAACAAGAAAATACCATGGCAATATCAAAGCTAAACTGTTCAAAACCACCTATCCCAGACTCCCCAGTGGCAGAGAGAGGCCCAAGCAATTGAAGTCACTGAAAGAAGATCGGAAAATATGATGCTCACATTTCCAGAGTCCTGCATCTCTCTCAGACTGTCAAAGTCCTTGTACGACCCTCAGTACTGGGACGCCTCTGAGTCCCCCAGTGTCACTGTGCTCGGTCTCTTGAAGCTGGATAGATATCTGTCAATTATACTTGTCAGGCTACTTTGATGTGGCCAGGTATGACCTTATTCATTACCATACCAGGCATGAAAGCATCTTTTGTATTGACAATAAGATTTGTTCATGCCATATGCAGCCTCCTTGCTTTGGTCTGGCTTATACCATGTCATCCAACTCACTTTAATATTATATTTGCAGTTTCTATAATTGGTACAGTACTTTGCTGTGATTGCTGCTTTAGTCCCACCTCAGAAATAAGTGGTACGTCTTTCTCTGGTCTTTAGAGTGAATTAATATGCTTGTACCAGCTTTTCAAATATGAAGAATATCCATCTTCAAATGCAGGTATCTAATGCTAGGTAGGTTTTTATTGACGTGGCACAGCATGTTACCTGAAGCTATGTCAATCAGAAATGTGGAGGGATCATATTTCATAACAAATCTCAATGACATACTTCTATAACAAACGTAATCATGTCACTATCCAAAATTAAAATTACTTAAATTAAAAATGCATAAGTCTTTCCCTCATGCAATACCTTTGCAGGCAAAGTTATATATACAGTCTCTGCACACCCACCCACCCTCCTCCCCTCACAGCCCCCAAGTAGTATATTCTTTAAAAGAGAGACTTGGTATTCATGGGAAGCTGGTTATTTTAGTGTCATCTTATTTCTGAGACACTAAGCAGAGCCTATATGGAGACTGGTTCTCCAACACAGCAGCTTGTTAAGGGGAGTTGAGTGACATCCCAGCATACATCTAGCTTCCTACTGAGTCTCCAACATCTGTTACTGCCTAACTGCCTGAAATACGTGGTGCTTTCTAAGAAAA
This sequence comes from Scolopax mira, assembly GCA_004320125.1. Classification (NCBI taxonomy): domain Eukaryota; kingdom Metazoa; phylum Chordata; class Aves; order Charadriiformes; family Scolopacidae; genus Scolopax; species Scolopax mira. Next base: position 124,549 of record BJBW01003121.1, read on the forward strand.
AAAGTAAGGTTTGTTTTTGTTTTTACACATATGCTCAGCTGAAAAGTGTGTGAGCTGATCCCTATCACGTCCTTGGACATCTATGTCATCTGCTCACATACTGCAAGATATAGACTGATTTAGCATAAGCTTTGCTCTGCTAGTATTTTCTTAAAGACACAGGAAAAGGTAAATAAAGCTGGAAAAAACGTTCATATATACTGTGAGCATTATTATATAGGCAGAAAGTATGTTGAATTGACCAAAACTTTGGGAGTTTTTTCGACTAAACTTAGTCATGGAAGCTTAACATAGATGTAGAGGGTGGTAAATCTTGAGGGCAGATCCCACTTCTGGAAATGGGCACAAAGTTTAGGCTGAAATCCAAGCATACTGCATTAAACCTAAATATTTTAAGTCTGGTATATATCAGGCAGCTAATTTGTTGGATCAAGTCATTATCCCTATAAAAACCCTGGAACTGCCAACTTCAAGTTCAGAATTTAGCAGGGGGATGTCTGGCTGCTGTTCAAAAAGACGGCGCAGAAGTGCCTGTGCTCCCAAAATCAGTCCCTCGTGTGTGACCACCTTCAGGTAGAAGCAGACAGACGGGAATGAGCAGTGCTTTGCATTGCATGTCCTGGAAATCCTCCAGGTGAATGACAGGATGGAAACAGCAGTAAAATTTAAGGATTAAATGCCACTTAAATGTAAGAAATTATTCAATCACAACTAAATCCTTCACGTAAAACTCAAGGTCAGCTTAATAAGTAAAATTTGCCAACCTGTAAAACTGGGGTTCAGCTAGTCTCAAATAGAAGAAAACAATAAATTTCACAGTGCATTCCAATAGACAAACAATTTTGGAAGTTTGCTTAGGAATAGTTCCAGCACTAAGAAGAAAATCCAGCAAAAGCCAGAGTAAAGGAGTATAGGATACAGAAAGCAGCTGGCTAATCATACCGTGTCTGATCTAAACAACAAAAGATCTAGTGGGTGAATTTTAACTGTTATGTGAACAAAGTTCAGAAAAGATCTTATTGAATGATACAGATATGTTTAGATAAATATAACATTCTTTCTTTTAATAATTGGTTACTTGAAAGATCACTAAATATCACTACCAAAGAGAAAAGTGTTTGCTCAGTCTATTCCATTACTTCCTGAGGTAAAGTGTGCTCAAAGAGGAGTTTGATTCTGAAGCACTATGATGCCAGTAAAATTTTGGTAGCGAAAGTATGCTCAGAGTGAGGCATTTCTTAGCAGCAAACTGAGTCACCAACAGCAAATCGCTTCTGGATTCACGTTTTTTTCTGGATATTTTTTTTTAGGTTTTTAATTGATATCTTGTGTCAATCCGCATATTTGGAGCTTATCTTAAAAGGAGGCATAAATTAGGGCTTTACACACATCTCTGACAGTCTGTCCCAGCAGTGTTGCTCCCTGGCAAGGCAGGTAGCAGAGACAAGGGCAAAAGTTGTAAAAGAAGCAAAACATAGCCTAGGGAAGGGGCAGAGCTACAAAGAAAATGTGACATTAATGCTGTAGGAAAAAGATGCCAGAGTGGGAGGAGAGGCAAGAACTAGTGCAAAATAAATATGCTAATGCAATAATTCAGTTAATGATATACCATCAGATTTGTCCCATTCACAACTCCAGGCATCTCTGTTTTGTGGTATGAGTAGTTACCAAAAAGAGATCAAATTACACACAAATTTGACTGATGAGCAGGCAGAGACTCAGAAAAACTTACTGGTTTGCTTCAGCTTTCCCATAGGTGATATTCAAAATATTCCCACAAAGCCATAAACAAAGGAAAAATAACAGCAAAACAACCTGAGAAATGTAAATTCATAAGACTCCAGAACTCCTGTGATACAGCTGGAATACACCTACTCACTGCCTATAATAGCAAAGAAAACAAATACAAGACCTGAGCATTTTTAAAATCTGTTCTCCAAATACATCCAGCTTTTCTTTGTTTTCCAGAAGGACTACACTATCTGAAGTGGCCTGGTATACAAGCCTCTAAGAATTAATGAGAAGGATTAATACATATTGTAATGACTCAAAGCATTTTATGATTAAAAAAGAGCCCATTTAACCATAATGATTCAAATTCAGCTGCAGCGGTAGCAGGCAAAATTCCCATTGATTTAAGTGAGGCTGAATTCAGTCCTCATCTCTTATGCCTTAATAACACTGTGGGCCTGAATATGACAGTGACTCTTACTTTGTGTTTAACCAAAACAAATGTCTTAAAGGCCATCATTCATCTTTAACCCTCAATAGAGTGCTGTTTCATCATTTTCTCTCTACAAGGTGTATCTCTTAATTCAAATGTATGCAAGAAAAAGCATTCCCAAAGCATATCATATCTAGTTAACTACATTAAGTATTCCCTAAATGGAAAGGTCATTGATATCGGATGGATTTCTCAATTGAAACAGAAGATTATCTCAGAGGAATTTTATAGATGATATTCGTATGTCTTAATTCTGGATTGTATAATATGGAACAATTTTTGATAGATACATTAAACAGCATTAAAAGGAAAAAAAACAAATAGAGGATTAAAATGACAGTGTCCCTCATCATTTATCTTTTTTTTTTTTAGATTTTGCTCAATCAGACACTCCAAAATAAACAAATAAATAAATAAAAATATTAGGTTATCTATGATAAAATTTCAAGAACATACATGCAAATGTCTTGAAATTTGGATGTGCTGTGCACTATCTCTGTAAAAAAAAAACCAACCTTTAAATAAAACATGCCAAACCAATTAATTAAAATTCATGGTGTCTGGATAAAGTTAAAAAGACCTTCATAAGGCTTTATGTGGGCACTAATTTTGAACTTCCTGCACTATTATGTTCAAAAACTTCATGAAGTATCAAGTTGGTTTCCAAATTACTCACTTTTCCTTCCCAGAGATATTTATTGCAGGGAATGTGACACCAAAAACGTCTTCTCCTTGGAAGTTTCAGATCCCACTTAAGGCAGCTATTATCAAAATACTTTTTCCTGTCATGTCATGATCCTGTATCTCAAATGCCTTCAAAGTGCTAATCCTGCCTCATGTGCTTCTTCGGCGTAGCTTTTATATCTGCTTACCTTTATAGGGAGAGTCCAGAGGACAAGCCTTGGTGGCCTTTTGCTGTCCCAAGGAGGAAAGGAAGAAGCAATAGCATAAGGCAAGGAAACTGGTGGGGAGAAAGGGGATGAGCAGATAATATGAGGCTGTTTAATTCAAAGTACTGGCAACCTTGTAATGGAGATGCTGGACAACTTCAGCAAGGGCTTGAATGGCCTTTCCTTTGTGCTTCTTGAAAATTCTGACCTGGCTGTAATGAATGGGGCATTTTTACCAAACCAGACTGGCAAGGGCAATGTAAAAAAGAAAAGGGCCATCAGTAAATTGGGTCACGTTTAATATTAAAATGCTTTTTTAGATACGACTACAGAATCATTTTGAGAGAACTGCATAGAAAAACTGCACTGGATAAATGGCGGTCTTGTGTTTCAGGCAAAAAAGACTTTTTGCCCAGTTTAGCATCCATCTTAGGCCAGAATAGCAAACTTTGATTGGCAATCCCTTTTTCCTGCCTTCTGTTTAAACAAAGGAGGAAAGGGAATATCCTTTAAGTGCTCCTTAAAACGTACAAATCATTTCTTCTTCTCCCGAGTTTGCTTTGCATCTCCATTGATTCTGCTGATGAGAATTGTGCTGCTGCTGCAGAATCACACAAGGGTACCTTCCCCCGCCCAAGGGTAGTGGCAACAGCTTCCTCCGAGCGAGACCTTTCCCGCTTCACCTTTCGGGTCATGCTGCCTCACTGATATTTAAATTTTTTTAAATGGCTTAGCATGCACTTCTGAGTCCTAATCTTTAGACAAACTCTTGGTTCACCTTCTAGCCCTAGACTTCTCCAAGATCAGCCTTACATAAATATTGTTAGTTACAGCTACTCAGATCAGCAGAGACCTATTCCATTCAGCCTTCTTTTTTCCCCTTCCCTTTTTAAAAAAAGGGCAAACTGTTTTATATCGACAACCATCTGTGAGCCTGTCTTTTAGGCCATCAAACTCTTCCATCCATTACAGAGAGCCTTCCTCACCTCCGCTGCATGACAGCGCAATAAAGATGACATACTAATTCAATGACTTGTAATTTCAGCTAAACAAAGACAAGTGCTGCAGCTTCTCCTTTTGTGTTTCGGTGCCATATCGGTGAAGCCAGCTATGCAAACATAGCACTGGGAGGGTTTTATGACAGCAGTTGAATGGGGAGAGTAGCTTGGTGTTGCTTTTTTATGGGTTTTGGCTCCATGATATTTGGCTCGGCGCTGCTGGCCATTGCCATTGTGTCTGGATTCTATGTCAGCAGCAGCTAATTGTTCCAATAATGTTTATCATAGGGATCCACCAGGGAGCTGTATATGTGGAGATAAGCTACAGGGCAATGATACTCACTATCTTACTGATCTCTATACACAGTGCTTTTGCTTCATGCCAAAAGCTCTTTAGGTTTCCAGTCTAAAAAAGAAACAAAAAAAAAAAAAGAAAAAAGAAAAAAAAAAAAAAAATAACAGCTTAATCATTGTGCCAACAATAGTGTCTAAGGGGATGTAATCAGGTTCCTCTGATAATCTTAGCAACACATGAAAGTCATGCGCAAAAGCAGTAATTGAAGCAGTTGGTTCTTTCTACCACCTGCTGTTGAAGTCACAGGTTAATCTAAATGAGGTCCCCTTCCTATGAAGAAGGATGCAGGGCACTTTTTAAACCATAAAACCATCTTATGCAGGCTTTGCAAAATAATAAAGAAACAGTTCATTAAACGAAAAGTATTAAGTATCTGGTGCTTGCTCAACATTTCATGCTGCTATCGGGTGCCATATCCAAGTGGCGAAGCCATTCTAATGTCTAAACCCCAATGCACACTCCAGTTTGCGTGTGGAAGTAGACAAAAGGAGTTTGTCAGGCAGATGCCCCCAAATAACTAGACAGTGGGGAGTCAGTGTAACAGGTTGTATGAAAGTGACTGTTTTTTACAGCTTATTTTTGATCCCTAGGAATATCAGGGAAAAATAATAAAAAAAAAGTTTTAAGAGCTCAATGACACTCTTTTATGTGGTTACTGGTAGATAATTTGTGGTCTTAATTCTCTGACAATTTCTTCACATTATTTCAAGGACTACCAAAAAAATAGTTGAAGATTTGAACTCTGAACTGGACAGTTTAAAATGTTTTCCTGCTGGTTTCTGTTCTGAAATGTAAATATGGGACAAAAGGAATAAAATGAAAATGTCATTGTGGGTAAGAACCGCTATCATTACAAGCAGTCTTTGTACATTTTACCATAAGAAATTACTTATAATTAAAGGCTCAATGCTGTGGCTGTATTACTAGCTAACTATTATTCTTACTGGTCCTGTGAAGTTGCCCCAAGATCTCTGCCACACACATTATTAATCTGCTTAAGTATTAGGTGCATAAACTCAGCAGAGTTAATAAAATGCTATAGCTTCATCTCCAAAGTACTGAAATCCCTCCCTTATGGAAAAGTCCTGAAGGATTTAATAAGGATACCACAAGTTATTTCCTATAGAAATTACTCTGAAATAATTTACATAATTTGAGAAAATGATATACTTCCTACAGGCTTTTGAACCATCCTAAGGGATTCTATAGCAAAGATAGCTTGCTTTCTGAAATTCTATTGGGTAGTATAATATTTTACTACATTCTAGAGAAATCTTCCATAAAGAACTGTTGGAATCCTTCTCTGAAATTAAACCGATCCTGAAAACAGCAGGTTTTTGAGTATTTTCTCTCTTTTCTTTATTGTCATATACAGTGATTATATGTACACTAGCAAGTAGAGTTGCACAGTGGGAGCAGATCTGCAGAGCCAAATGACCAGGGCTGAGGACATTTTTGAGTGGTGGTTAAAATGTGCTCCTTTCAGCCTGGTGTCATGGACCAGCTGCAGTGGACTAGGTGTCTCCTACTGTGTGCTCATAGAGAATGTCTTTAGGTTTACATTGCAATATGTGGGTATATAAATAATTTCTCCTATTACACAAACCAACAGATGAATGCAGACATACTGTATAAACTATACACTATTATTATACCATTGGAAGAAATTATTTCTGTAAGAAATTGGCAACGCACAAGCTGGAATATGTCACGGTAGGAATATTTCAAATATAAAGAAAGAGACAAGTCTTAAAATGTAGCCATCATCGACCACAATGACAGAATATAGAATAAAGAAAGAAAGCAACAAAGTTCAGAGAAATTTACTTAAAAAGGGAAATCCTCATCCATAAAACCCAAGAAAAACCTAAGTAGTGAAAGAAGTGAACTGACCATTCACTTGCATTTGTTGGCTCTTCTAAGACTGTTCTCACAAAGATAATACAGCTAGCAAAAGTACTGTATAATAGTCTCAGAAGATTTTTTTGAAAATCCAAAATTTAAAGTTTTAAATGTCTTTCAATAATCTAACTTTTACCAAGTTTCTTAGAATTTTTTTTGACACCCCAGCTTTCCCTGTGTTACAAAAAAAAGGTAAGCTAACTCAGTGATTTTGCAACCGTCAAAAATAATAGTAATTGGAAGCAGGATATACCACAGACTGGCAGTTAATATGTAATGTGCTAATCAATTGACTTGTGCAGCCTACACGGATTTGTGAGGTTCCCTTGCTGCATAGCCCAGTTGATATATTTTCATCTTTCGCATTCATCTTATTTTCTGTTTTAGAAAGCAAGGTCTGATTCTGCTGTCGTTAGTCACACTGAGTGGTGTCTGACTCTGCAAGTAATCCCTATTGATTTCAGTATTAATTCTTGTTAAATGCTGTTCACACAGGAGAAAAGGTGCCACTAAAGGGAAGTCAGAAGGATTCATGTACTGTTTCATCTTATTCGTAGCCCTGTTTTTTCCCCTCCATTTTAATGTGTGTGCATTCTCCTATCCCTCCCACTATTTCAGCCCTTTTGGTTTTGTCTATGGTCTTTTCAAGATCTTGTTATTCTCTCCTTTCCTGTCCCTTCCTCTCTTTCAGTACCCCATGAATCTCAAACTTCATCACTTACATTTCTAATTACCAGCAAAGAGAGAAGACAGAATGGATCCAAGTCTACCATGCTCTTTGCTGCCCATTGCCAAACTGTCCAAAAACATTGCTGGAGCTTTGTCTATACTAGCCAAGTTCCCAGTATCCCTTATCCCTACTTGGCTTTAAACTAAAAGAGGGTAGATTTAGACTAGATACAAAGAAGAAATTTTTTACAATGGGGGTGGTGAAGCATGGGAATGGGTTGGCCAGAGAGGTAGTAGATACTCCATCCCTGGAAACAGTGAAGGTCAGGGACTCTGGGCAGCCTGATCTAGTTGAAGATGTCCATGCTCATTGCAGGGGATCTGGACTAAATGATCTCTTAAGATCCTTTCCAATACAAATTATTTTATGATTCTATGAAATGGGCTTTGAATGGCAAAGATAAGTGTACGACTTTTAGAGATTTGCAAAAGTAACATTCCCAAATCTACCTCTGGATGCAGGAGCAAGATTTGCCTCATTACTCTGTCTGCCTGTTTCCACACTCAATGCAGGGTTAATTCCCATGACCTTGCTTTCTTAACAGATATAGGAATATGCAAATTGAAAATAAACGCAAAAAAACTTCCAAAACAAAATGCTCTTTCTTCTTCCCTCGGGTAATGGTGAGAGAGCACACTATTTGATGGCTAAGTCAAGTTACAGCAATACAGGAATGGATATACGATAGCCTTATCCTCCTGCTTTTACTGTTCCATTATAAATGAAAACAGATTACATCCACCCACTGTATTATGTTTAGAGGAAAAGGAAAATACTGTAAAAGGGCAGGAAATTACCAGAAAACCCATCCTATTCACAATGCACCGGAGAGGATCTATATGATGTATTTCAGAAATATATTCTCCAGGACCTCACTGCCTTATGCTGTGCATTTAATGTGCTATCCAGTGGTTTCTAAGAGAAGCAGCAACCAGGTTTCCATGTGCAACTCAGATCCCAGCTCTTCCATATTCTTGAATGCTGAGTTAACTTTTCTTTAAGATCTACTACCATTAGGAATAATTCAAAATATATTGGCATCTCCTATGTTTTGTACTCAGCCTGAGTTCACTCTTCTCCTTTGAGAGATGAATCTTTCAAGCTTCACTTTTCCATTTCATTGCTCTGGTAGCTCTCTACAACATTCTCAGATCCAGGATGATGGATTTGCAACTCCTGAATGAACTATAATTGTTTATATCGTCTTCAAAATATCAGTCTTCAGGACCTCTCCTATTTACTACCCTATTCCTAAAATAAACTTTGCTTTTAAATACCAGATGACTATTCCACAACAAGTTGGCTCAGGGTACTACCCATATTTAATCCATGTTTTCAGATAAATTTCTGTTTGTATCCTACATGAAATAGGCTATGGATTCTATTGAATATGTGGGTTTAACTTCCTACTGTTTAACAGTTTATTGTAATATGGCATTTAAGTACTACCAAACTTCTAAATGCCTGATACAGATAATATTTATTAAATAAACTGTAAGTCTACCCTTACCTATGGGCAAAATGAATGGAATACATGCTCGATTTAGAATAAATGAGAAAAAGTCATGTGTAGCCACTGTGCAAATTATTTTTATAAGAGGAAAAGAAAACATAACAAATGATAGGGAGCATTTATATTAGATTCTAGAAGTGCATCTTTCTGAAGAAAGAAGTGGTAGATGTTTAAAATAAGTCATTTTTAAGTAGACAAACAAATGCGTTTTTAAGGAGTTTTTAAAGTGAACAACAAATGTTATAGGAAAGAGCAGCTGTTGGCCCCTTCTACTTTGGAAACCAAAGAACCCTACAAACCACTTAAACATGATTATGACAGTAATTGTAGGGAAGGAAAAAAGAGAGGGAGCCTTAAAAGCAGTCCCAACAGTGCCTGAGAAATTTGAGTAAAAAAATTTTAAAGCCCTTAAGGAGTCCTTATGCATACCTGTTTAAGAACTGCTGTTTCCCATTCTATTTTCTGCACCATTAACACATTTGACAGCTAAGTTCTGACACCAACATTTTTATTGTTAAATGACAATGTGTAAATCTAGGAGTACACAACCTGGATTTCAGAGCTCAGAGCTAGTAGCAGTTCTGGGAGCTGGAGAAAGGAAGAAGGAAAACTTTTGGTTTGGGCTTTATGTTGGCTGTTCTAACCAGAACCTCCAGTGGGAAAAAAAAAATAATAAAAGTATAGCTCTTAATTGCTTAAATTTTAAATCTATGACCACACCATTTATGTTACAACAGATACAGCTGTTAGCCAGAGTGGATTATTGCTCCCTAAACAATTAACTTTTTCTTTTCTGAAAACTACGATACATCCACTTATTATCATGGCAACCAAGTTTGGCCTCGCCATCTCTTTTTCATTAAATCCTTTCCATTGTTCATGTCTGATTAAATTCCTCAAGACATTAGTACGTCTGAATAATGATTGCTGGATTTTTTTTTTAAACTAGATTTAAGATTCCTATCTGCAAAGCCTTGCTTTTAATGGGCTAGGTAACTAAAATATTTATGCCAGAAGTTTCACGCATTTGCCAAGTGTGTTAATAAAGTCATTTAAAAATCTTGAAGGTAAAACCTCCATCAAAATAAATATTCCTTGTGAACCTCAGAGTAAGCATGTAGCAAAATAGTTATATTTTGATGATACAATTAGCTCTTAATTCCTGACAAGTTTATTATAATTCATTTTGAATAGTTAACTTGTTACCTCAGACAAATATGGTCAACCATTACAACAAAACTTGATCAAGAACCTGGCAAGCTTTGTAGCCTCTCGCTCTACACTCAAAGTAACTAACTTGCTAGTTAAAAAGTATTAGCAGAGACAACACTTCTTTCCTTACTTCCCATTACTATAAGATGTGTTATATTATTTTCGTTCATCAGAAAGCTCAGGGATGAAATCACAGCTCCTTAATAATTTCTAAGAAATGGTAAATGCTAAAGCCATTAGCATTTAAGCTTACTGAAGTAGTGTGCAAATTTTGTCACTGGGCCAGATTTTGTCACTAACCACATGTAAATCTAGTTATTCAAGCATTTCTGCATTCAGGTAGTAATTTTTTATTTTTTTTTCATGAGTTCACCACTGGTAAATAAGTTTCCTCTTTACTTACCAAGTAAGTTCTTTACTTACCAAGTGAGAAACGGCTTTGGCTTTTCCAGCACTATTTCCATTACGTGGCTTTTGCTTTACATGTGTTGTTCAAATGTGCACTGTTTTCATAGCAGAGTTCTAGCTGATTTTTTTTATTTTTTTTTAATGAGCATTAACAGCAGCTTTTTACCTACCCATGAATAGTGTTATGAAAAAATGTGAAGTTGAAACCACACACAACAAAAAATCCTGAAAATTCCACTTGCAAAAGTAATTAATGAATGCATATATTTTGATATTGGGAAACTCAGCCATCTTTCAGAGAATTGTTTGGCAAGAAATCACTGAGACTTCAATTTTACTATAGTCTTCAATTTTACTTCAATAACTGTTGTTTTTATTCTCATATCACTATTCTTACCTAGGAAAACTGTAGGTATTATTGCAAAGAAATACTTATTTCTCAAGCAGTATTCTGGGGTAAGGCATATTTCATTTAAGAAATGCATGTAAAATTCTTACCCACCCTAACAACACTGAAATGCTAAACTACAGGATTATTCTCTGATTTCTCACAGTATTGGTCTACCTCCAGAATTACACCTAGGAATTACACCTAGTCACAGCAAATATTAGACTTCCATCTCTTATAGAACTTTCTAGGAGTACTTTTTTTCAGTTCCCATAACATTTTATCAAAACAAACAGCAGAAAATAATAAACATTGGTAAAGGTTCATTATAGAAAGGTAATGACTTGATGTCTAATGCAGATCAGCATCATATGTGTAAAATAGCTTTAAAGTCATCACGGAGCTTCTTAGTCAGGTGTGGTTCCCAGCAGGACTGGGTCCCCTACCTGCTCTAATTTATTCCACCTGCAAATGGTCCCCCAGGTTATCAGCTCTAAATAGATGCCTCCTTAGTGCTCAGACAGACTGAGGTGTCAGTAACAGCTCAATCAGCTTTATATTAGAGTGGTCTTCTCTTAACAAGAGAAGTCAGACTACAGTCAAGACATCGTGACCAGATTATAGTGTTAGAAGGATTTAAATATAACCTCATGTTACACATTCACCCTGTTCAGTGTAAGTTAGGTGATGTATCCATTGCAGGGGTGGGAAGTGAGCTGCTACTTAAACCTTTAAAAACTTGCAGAAAATGGAAACATCTGTATTAACTCCTGTTTGCATTCATCTCGAAGAAATGGGAGCCATAAAATAGTTCCATAGAAATTATAAATAAAACCTTCAATGCAATGTCTAAATCAAATTAGAAAAAAATGGAAGAGTTGCAGCACTTCACTAATTTCAGCTGCTCCATTTTGGTAAAATCCTTCTAGCACAGAAGAAAAGAGATATGAATTAATTTCTTCAGTATAAGCAATTCCTATTAATTTCTCTGAAAGCTGCATGAATCAAGGGTAATAGACCACCATTAAGATGTATGAAACTGAAAAGCTGTTGACTTTCAGAAATCAGTAAAACTAGGCTGGCTGAAAGACAAGTTAATATATTTTTAATTAGATCTCCATTTGCTCAAGATAAAGATTGCAATCTCAGTGTGAAATGTATCTCAAAATATCGAGCCAAATGTGTGGTCTGAGAAAAGCTATTTCTTAATGTGCTAAACATCTACACCTGGACTAAGGGATCTGACTAAACAAGAAATCTTTGCAAGACTGATTACCTAGATGGTAGGATATCTAGGCAATGTGTGCCTATTTAGATCTATGTGATGTCTAGCACGGAAATAACATAAACAGTAATAACTATAAATAGTCTAAAATTACCTCGCAAAGCAGAACTCCTTGCTATTGGTTAAGAGACAAATCCTTTGACTGGCAAATAATTTTAAACATTAGATGCATTAACTACACCATTAAATTTTAGTTGTTGCTTATAAGCGTTCCAAAGCATGTTATTCACACAAATGCAACTTGATATGTTGTGATTTTAAGCAAGTAGAAAATAAGGAACTATTGGCCCTAGTTCAGCAAAACTGTCAAAAGCCAGTGATGAGTCAAAGGCAACTCTTTCTCACTCTGAAGACTGAAACACCTCCTCTTTGAGACGTGTTAGGAACAGCAGGCTATCTGCAAAAGTCACATTGTCACGGTGAGAACAGAAACCTGGTGATATGTGATATCCATATATTTTCATCCCCTAAAGAGGCTAGAAAATCCATCTGATATACCTACAATGCATCTGGAAATGGGAAGACAGATCGCCAGTTCCTGCAGGACCGCCCCCACCCCGTCTCATGGAGCAAACCAATAGAAGGTTGACCAGTTTCAGAACAGCCAGTGCACTCTTCCACAATGACTCAGGAGCAGTCTAAAAAAAATATCTTTTTATACCTTACCTCTTGGAAGAATACTCTGTGTACAGTCAGGGTGGACCAGAACCGAATTCCTCAGCAGCTAGTTGGATTCCCAAAAGCTCAAGGGCTCTGTGAGATTACACAACTGGCAAAATAAAACCGATGCAGATTCTTGGATTAGCTGGCTGTGAGGCAAGGAAGTAATGATTTATAGTGTTCATGCTTCTCATTTTAGCTTGGATTTTTCATGAATTTTAAAACTGTCATTGGCTTCATTTGGCATTTGCTCTTTTCTCACTACATACACTCTACCACATACATAATTTAGAATTCCGCAACCACAATTTAAGTAAAAAAAAAAAAAAGATATTCATTTTCTTAGAGCCTGAAAAAAAAGCTATTTTCTGATTTTTTAAAAATCTAAATAAAGAAAAAATGAAGAGTGTTAAAGAAAAAGAACAGTATGAATCAAGCTATATAAAATAAAATACATTGTCCTCCCTTTTTCAATGCACACTCTTTTTTAAATAGGTGCAACCAAAAGATCTGTAACTAAAATTGGCTGCAAACCCAGATAGTCTGCATTTATTGTGTATTGATCTATCACTAAACCTCTCGTCTTATTCTTGAACCTTGGTACATTGAAGAGAGATAAGTCCACAGAAAATCTGCCTGGCCTGCACTGCAGTAATTCTGCCCTCAAAAATGATGTAAAAAACCAGAAAAACATGCTGTGCCAATACTACATCGAAGATCCCTGGGGCTAGGTGTTTTAGATAAACTCCTCAGTCATGAATTTATCCAACTTTTGTAGCAATACTTTGCAGCACATTTTCAGCTTCTGCTGTCCATTAAGGATGGGAGGGATATTGAGTCACGGGGAACGCTATAGGTGGGGTTCAGGGGCAGAAAGTGAGAGATAGTCCACAGGCTACTGAAACAGCTACCAGATTTGTCACTTGCCTACATAGCAGAAGGTTTAAGAACCCCCCCTTGCACATGCTAGAAAAGATGCTCACATGGCAAGCTTATTGGATTTAAAGGAGAAAAGGTTTTACTCCCTGAAGACTGAGGGCAAAAGACCAAAGTAGTTGAATTGTGTCTGTAGGTTACAGAGGAAGTATATTTTAACAGAGGAATATATTTGAAAGTCTGACCTTTATGAGGAGAAATACAGGCCTGGCACTGACAAATTATTATGAGTAGCAGCAGTCCTGATATCATTATTAGACGGCAGCACTTTGAAGCCCACCTTGAAAGACTCAGTTCTTCACACTGTCAGGCTGTTCTCCAGTAGTGTAGTTCAGCCTGGGATACACGTAAATATAATTGATCACATTTCTGAGTCACAGAACCCTCATTATTATCACTGATTTATAGCACCAGCTATGCGGAATTTGCATCTCCAATGAATATTTGGGATACCATGTGGTGAGCCTTGGGCAGAATGATCAAAAGCTGGAGGTATTTTTCACACGATTTCTATATCCTTGTGATGGATTTTTCTGGCATTTTCATGTGAGATTTGGAGACATTTTTCTGACTAGACGACAGGACCATGTATTTAAGGATTCTGCCCAAAAGTGACAGTTGGCAATCTTCTTGTAACAAACATCCCACTGGTTTGGGCAAGAAATTAAAGATACTTTTCCAGTAGTAGCGCTTGGTTGAGAGAAATTAAGATAACACAGTGAGAAGGAATCAAGATGGAAATAGTAAGGATTGCTCTTTAGATGACCTTTTCTAAATAGTAGATAAGATTTCTCCCATTAAATTAACGTATTTACATAAATATCAAGCCTTCATACTGAGCAATAATCAGTTGCCTTCCTCTGAAGCAGACAAAAGGAGTTATTAAAAAATTCATCAAGAGATTGGGGGAAACAGGAAGGATCAGTTTCCTCTTTCTACAGCACTGGAGCCTCTCACTTGCTGTGTACTACCCAAAACAGAAGCGTAGCACCGAGTCCCAGCATGGAATCCAGCGACCCCAGAAGGCGAGGTCCTTATTAAGGCACTTACAGTGCAGTTCCCCACCCACACTGAATCTACTTATTTATTCTGTTTAAATAGGAAACAATTTAAAAAAAAAAAAAAGGTACATTTTGCACTAAAATGCACTTCCAAACACGTCACAACATTTTATGCTCAGTTCTGACTAATATGATTAAGCATCTAGTACAATAATTAATTAGACTCACTTAACAGCACCACTTATAGTCAAAGTCCTTCCTCTGTCCAGAGAGTATAAAATATGATGTACCAAGTTGTCTGCAAAATTTCCTGATTATTAAACCTCTTAATATCTAATATGAGAGAATATTTACTACAGGATCAAGATAAAAGTCCAAAAAGCTGTTCCCTTTTGCTTGCCACTGTAAAAGTATCTTTTTGTCTACAAAGGCTCAGACAGCCACTGGGGCCAAGCCAGGATTCCTGTAGTGAAACAATCGACTTGGCATCATGTTGACACATATAAACAACAGTCTGTCAACAGGCCTCACATTAGTGACAGAACATTTTTGGCAAAACAGTAGCATCCTTCTGGGCACTATGGCAATAACAGCCAGTAGCATCCATTCATGCCTTCACTCCACAACACAATATTAATTAAAAGATTATAACAGTGACACTTATCCAAGGAGCTAAAAACCCACAGAAATATCCATGCAGAAGAGGAGAATGTTTATTGAATGAGAACATGCCTCTAGCTGCTTTTTCATACAGTAATTTTAGACTTACACACTGTATGTAACCTCTGTCAGTTCACAATTAGCGGATAAATGTAACTGCTTGCTTGCAAATGGCTATATGAAGTGTATATACACACACGTGTGCCATCAACTTATGCAAATCAACTTCTCTCTAGCCTGAACAATGAAAGGCAAAAAACAAATAGCATTGTTTATGAAAATAAGCAGTGCTGTAGGCTTTTTTCTTTCTTATTTTTTTTAAAAGGTCCAAATTAAAAGAAAATTACTTCTTTAGATTTTTTTGTATATTTTCCCTTTTCTATATCCTTTTTAACACCTAAAAATATAGGTAAGGGACTTCATATATATGCAAAATATCCATCAATCAGTTAAAGGAGATGTAAAAAGTATTTAAGCTAGTTAATGTTTTTACCATAAACACTCCACTTTTTCACATTTTTCTAAGTCCTTAAAATATGACTTACGCTTATTAATAATCCTTCAGAGTCAATGGACCAAAATTAGAGGAAATGTATAGAAGGTACTTGGAAGGGTAAAGAAACATCAATTACCTGCTGGCAACTAGATGGAAGTTTAAATACTAAGAAAATATAAAGTATAGAGAAAAGTGGATGGCATCCAAGAATCCCAGCACAAGCATAACATCAGTTCTGGAAGCTGTATAGCCAAATTAGCATGGTAGTTTGTCTGGGCTAATTATCCTTACTGAGATACCCCACACTGAGTTACAAAGAAATGCTCTAATCTCATGTGCCAAGAGGCATAAAGTGTACAGCATTCATAGGCCCAGTAAAGAAACCTAAAGAAACATAGCGGGGAAAAAAGGTCAGGAGAGATCTTTAGAGATAATATAATCCCTCTGACATAATATTTTATACCTAAACCATCCTGGATGGATATTTGTCTTTGCCTAAGCATTCAATAGTGCAGATTCTGTAACTTTTTCATTCATTTTAGTTCAGTCCCTAAAAACTTTCTGAGCGATATCTCATTTTCACCCTAGTCCCATGGAAGAGTGGACTTGACTTTCTCATTGCACTAATTTATTAAGTATCTGAGGGATACTCTGGCCTTCCTCAGCATAAATCAAAACACTTATTCGAAGCTCATGGGGTTCACAGCAACAAATATGTGAATGTAAGAACCCTTATTACTAACAGCAACCAGGGATCTGAGCTCTCTCTGACGTATGATCCCTCTCCTTTTGCAAGGCTGAATGGCAATTTGAGCTTTTCCATTGAGTTAAACACGTAAATAATCCCCTTTGGAAGGAAGAAAGGGTTAATTTTGTCCTTTAAAACAGCCAGTGATAAACTTACTAGTTAGAACATACACTTCAAAGTCTGTCCCAACTGTCAGACTACAGGTTAGACAGGGTCTCTGAGGTAAAATACAGATAAAGCAAGCAAGAGGATGTGATGTTTCACACAGGAGCATTCATTTAAAAAAAGACATCATCTGATTTTCAGTTTCTGCTTGGAGACTTCTTTATGAATTGCATCCTCTGATTTTTTTCAAGTAAAATGCAAAATCTAAAAAAGAGCCTTCTCTCCCAGGTTGCATCCCTAACTATCAATGTTCATGTGCTCTCCTTTTCCCTTCTGTGTAGCCTTTGCATTTGGAGCTGCCTAGCAGTTTCTAGAGAGGTGTCAGAGAGTGCGACAGCCAAGCCTGGTCTCGGACTGGTACAGGAGGACCAGTCTCTTCTGGCTGGAGCTGGTTGTGAGATGGTTTCAGTCTCTCTGGTCAGAGGGTGGCTGGAAGACATCTCTCCCATTTCTGGGTGCAAGTCTTCTAACTGCTGGAATTACCATGTTGGTTGTTTGTCTGAATATCTCTCTTCTAGACTGAGGACATAATTTTTAGCAACAATGGGAGGAACATAGACAAACACTTCTCTGAAGCTCTCAAATAAGAGTCATTAAATTAACTATTTTTGGCCAGATTCTTCATGATCTGAATGATCTCTCTTTGTCCTTATCTCTACCCACAAGCTTTTCATTGTACTTTCTCTCCCTTCTCCAGCTGAGAAAGGGAGTGACAGAGCAGCTTTGGTGGGCACCTGGTGTCCAACCAGGGTCAACCAACCACACATAGTGTCCCTAAATTTGATTACCTAAAAAAAAATGTATTTTTCTGTCAGTACTATAATCAGCTGGAGACCTTCACCCATCAAGGTATAACAGCGGTCTATAGCCTACAGCTACCATATTGCAATACATTACTATGGGAAAACACCAATTGAGCTCTATTCAACAGACTGGAACTTCACATTTTAGGAAGATGTGCTAGAAAGAAACCAAAACCATATGACTTGTAGAAACTTCATTTCCATGAAAAAGAAACGATGAGTCACCTGGCTTTCAGAGACAGATGAAATCTGGAGTCTTGCAATAGTTCATTCTTCCAGTATTCAGTGGAGAAGTGAACATGAAGGGACGTGCAAATCAGCAAAATACACAATCTAGGATTTTTCAAAGATACATATCTAAAGGTACCTAGACCTCTCTAAAATTCAGCTGCTTGTATTTCACATGTAGTGCTTCCGAGGTCTGCAAAGTTATTTGCCTAATAAAAGGAAAAAAAATTTTGAGTAGCTCAAGTTTAGGCAGGGGTATTTCCTGGGCTTGCAAATCTTACAAATAGAATGTTGCTTATATTTTTTTTAAGGTTTTTTATCCACTTCCCTCTAAAAAACAAAAGAATATAAACATGCTTTTTTGTTATAGGGTTTCAAGTTTACTCTCCTGCTTCTGGGTCTCAAAGGAAAACGTCACAAGAAAGGAATTAAAATGACTCTTCAGGGGCTCAGAAAACATGAAATAAAAAGGCTTCAAATGATGAAATATGTAGGATGATTTGTGGTGGTTTGTGAAAGTTTTATTGAACGTTAACTAGCAGAATGATATTGTAGCATTCAGTCTCGATTCCCCCCCCCCCCAGCTTTTTCACTCCCCTGTTGCTCAAATGTCATAAGCTTTTTACATTTCAGCTGAGTTTCTTCTGACATTGAACATTCTTCTGACATTCTGAGAAGGCTGAGAGAAAAATTTCTAAAATTATCATTTTTCTCTTGTCTCACTGTCCCTTTATTATACATGGATGGTTCTTATCCACAATAAATTAGACTAGGAATATAGCGCCAAATTCTGGATCTTGAAATTACTTGATGCAGTGTGCAGTTGGGAATTCCTAGCAGTTTTTTTCTCTGTATTTCTCTTTAGGTATTTAGATACTCAATATTCATTGATTTTACTGGGGCCCGTACATGCCTATATCCAAAACAAAACTAGCTAGTGAGAATAACCTTAATGTGGTTACTTTTAAAAAAATATATAATAAAGGAAAAAAATAAAACCAATGCCAATTCTGTGAACAATCAATCCCAAATTCCTTTGCTTAGCATCCCTAAGAAGAACTGCAGATATGGTCCAGTTGACTAACAAACACTTGTTTACAACTAGCCTGAGAAAAGCTGCAGCTATTATTCCAATAGTCTCTATGAATTAGAATAATTTATTTATCAAGTTTCAAACACAAATGCTCAGGGTTTCAGAGACAAATTTTTATAGCAGCAGGCATAAAAGTGTTGTACATATGTAACTTTGGGACATATTATGCACATGATTCAGCATATTTCTTGTTTGGCATCCAAAACCATACCACCTACAGTTCTCAAAAATTAGTTTCAAATGTCTTAAAAGGCTGTTAGCTAGTATCTTTCATCCAAAACAAGTGACCTTCCCACTTTTGTGTACAACTTTGAAAGTTCTGGCAAAGTTCCATGTAATCTTTAGTTCTAAACCATAGTGGGTGTTTGTAAAATCTAAAATACTAAGAGGAAATCTTGTCATATTCCGTGTCCTGACAAACAAACAATACCATAGTAACATACTTTAAATTCCCATGTACAATAGCTCAGAAAAGCATTTGTAAATATATCAGTGGAAGCTACTGACTAAAAAACAATTAGCGTGGTTTACTAGTAAAGTGCAATTAAAGACAGTTGTTCTGGATATAAATTACATCATTGTCCTGGTGTTTGTCACCATTGTGCACTAATTTATTATTTATTATTCCTTATCACTATCTTGGCCAGTTCTGACCTCTGTACAAATTCTCCTGTCTTTCAAGAGCGCACCACTTGAAGTTTTTAAAAATTAGCTTCAAATATGCCCTAAGAAACACTTACTATGAAATTTAATATCTAAAATGAGTCACTTTTAGACTCCTCCATGACTTTGACAGGAACTTGGGTCAAGGAACATACCTAGCAAAGACATATAGCACTTGAATCCAAAATCCTCTATCTCTAAACTCATTTTAGCTACCTATGGCTATATGTATATAATGGAATATATTTTGGCTTGTGATCATGACTCAAAATATATGGTTGTGCTCAGTCTCCATTCAGTATGTTTCATCATTTATATTTAGTCATTGGACAAAAATTTCTATGTAAAAATAAACAATAACTTACCAAAAATTTTGATCTGCAAAAGTTTTCTCATAAACTTCATTTAGAAAGGTGCATTTGAAAAGTTAGAGAACATCCTAAAATCTGTTTATTTTGATAGAGATCCAGGGAAAAGTGGAACTCACTTGCCTTTAATGTCCATATGACACACACAGCATGCTAAATGCATATTCACAATATGTGCCATTAAATAATAACTGTTATTTCATCAACAGTGCCTTCTAAAAGAGGATGAGAAGGACAACAAAAACAGTGATTTAGGACAGGTTTTTTAGAAACACCCAAGGCATGTAGGCAGCAAATTCCCATTTAAATTCAGCGGAAGTGGGGATTCTGACTCCCCTGAGCTCTATTAAAAATCTCCCCTCCCCCTTGATTCACAAATGCAGTTGCTCCATTAGTTTGATTTTGATTAATTACCAGTGCTTTTAGGCTTTCCTTGCATGAATTTATCAAATGTTACCAAACTGAAATACATCAGTTATTTCCTCTTTTAAGCATAAAGGAACTCAGCAGTATTTCAAAGTGTTTGTAAATGATGGCTTAATAGCTCCTAATGCATCATGGCCCAGTTTTTACAAGTTGATTATGAATACTCATGCAGTTTAGAAAATCAAATACAATCATGGCTCATGCTAACTGAGTAGGTAAATTACACTCTTTATAGCAGGGTAATACATATGACAATAAAATGCTAACAATTTACCTCTCCATGGTTGGGGCCAATGTGGCAACCTGTGGCTGGGGAGAAATAGGGGCAGAAACAGGGGATGTCGATGAGTGCCCTCTGGTACAGCTCGACAGCAATACACCAGCACTGGCTGCCTCCCATGGACAGCTGTTGGTCATCAAGGCACGTTGTAGGGTTACTAATCAGAAAGGGCTGATGGGGCTACTATCCTTTAGGAACAGGTGCAAATCTGATAGAGCATAAGCATAATGAAACCAAAGCATGAGGAAATGGAAGGCTGCAACTTAGCTAGCAAATACTGAAGTAGCTTTTAACCAAAATCCACCCTGTTCCTCAACTGGCTCAAATACAGATGAGGTATGAAAGGCCGATTAAGATGGATTCCTATTACACCTTGTAATTTAAAATACTTCTCAGCATTATAGTATATTCTTATAATACAAAAACTAAATGTTCCCTAATAGTAGCCCAGCAGTTCTGGACAAACACATCATTTTCTGCGTGCACTCAAATGTAAGAGTGAGAATGACAATAAATGCAAACCCCACAATCAATATTCCAAATTCTACATTTTATTTTCTATAAACAGTGTGAGTGGGACAAATTCTGATTCTAATTCACTAATAAAAATTCTGCCAAGAAAGGTTTATGTGTTTAATCAGTCTGGCATTAAGGCTGTGTTGCAAGAGAATATCTGTGTGGCAAAGATGGATCAGTCATAGGTCTGAGACCCTTAGATATTTTCAGCAGTTCTGTGATTACCTGTTCTGCAAGGTCCTACCACCACCGAGTCAGAGGACATCAGCTGGAGCTTCTGAAAGGCTTAGACCTCTTTGGAATTACAGTCTTTTTGCTTTTGAGGGGAATGTATTCCATTGGAGTACTTAATATTTTCTATCTGAACTTGCATTGAGTCATGTTAACGGGTTTTTTGCCTCATCAGTGAGGAAGCAATGCTATTATGTTGTGTGACACCAGCATCAAGTAAATAGAAAAGCACTTTTCTTTTATCTTAGTTCATTTCCTGAGCTGAAGATAAATTAATATGTGTAACTGTTCAAAACAAATAACTTTCAGGCAGACTGGTACATTTTTCAATATCTCTGTTTCAATATTTCATTATGTTGTATGAACGACTGACACACCCATTAAACAAAATGTTATTAGCAAAAGCAAAAAGTGGGAACACATCTCTTCTTTTTATTAATTATTTCTAAAATACTATTGGGGTGAGCAGTGTTCAGAAGCAGAGAAAAATAAATCAATTGGTGCCAATATGTATCTAGCCATCAAAAAGCTTAAAAAATTCCACAGGATTTCTGCCTTGTGTTGTTTTCACTGAAGTTGTTTTACTTTTTTCCATTCTGTCGTTGGAACAGTGTTACAACAGGAGTATAAAGATTTAACAAATATATGCCAAAACCACAATTGAGAGTAAAGTAAGAAAATGAGCAAGCAGAGAGGAATTACTCAGCTGGACTATGACAGTTCAGTGTTGCTAGTATTTTTTACTCTCTGCAAAAAATGCCATGGGTTCTTTGGCATTTAGATGTGTTTGCAGATTATGTGGTGCCTCTAACAACCCAAATTTTTAAATGTGATGCTCAGAAACTGGCTTAGATGTGGCTCAAAAGACAGAGTGACTCTGAGGCATAGACTTGAATAAACTGAAAGGACTGCTTGACTAGGTTTCAAGGGCAGGCTGTGAGGTGTGTTTGTACAAACTGTGTGTGTACATGAGTGAAAACATCTATGGAGGCATGCACCAAATGTGAACATATGTAGAAGTATGCCCCTGGAGCTCAACACCTTTCTGTATCCCAAACACTGTATGGAATGAAAGAGGATGGAGACTACTCACTATATGAAAAGCCAAAGAGATCTGTTTCTTTTCCCTGAATGCCCTAAAGCTCCGTAGCCCATACCTAACCCACCCAGGGTGAAAGAGCTGCGTGGGAGGCAGCCTCTCTTCTCCCCTTCCCTCACACCCTCCCAGCTAAGCATCTCCAGTCCTTGTTCTGGATATCTGGGAGCAAAGCTCTACCATCCCAAATGATTCAGCTCATTTATGATACCGTTTTGATATTGTTCAGTAAGTTCTGCAGCCTACACTGATGGAGTTGTCTGAGAAACAACTTTTTTAATTTCTCAAGACTGTAAGATTTTTCAAATGGCATTGAAAGTAAATTCTGGTTTGGGAATCCAAAAAGATTTGTATTTTATTAAAAGGTACAGTCACTTCCCTTATTGCTTTTCAGCAGATTGAGCAGTCTCAAAAAAGTTTTTAATGTTTTATTAATGGAAAATTTAAATGATGTTTTAAAAGGTGTTTTACAGGTATGTGTTATTCAGGAATGTGATATCACTAGAGTCAGTAAGTGGATGTGCTAAAACAGTCAAATGTCTGAAATGGTCTTCTAGCACACAATCTTCTGTATATTCAATGCATTGGATAAATGCAGAACCTGATATGCTTTATATTTTAAACACTATAAAAATCATTTTTTTCATAGTCAGATCAGATGGCTTCATGGAACTCCAATGTAGAGAAAAATACAATGAATATAAAACAAATATTACTATCTGACCAAGGTCTTATTTATTCTATCCATCCAATTACTGAAAGTGGAAACACTGGAGTTATTTTTGTGGGATATGATTGGGACTTCCTTAAAGATAAAAAGCTCAAGGGAGATGGCATAAGATACGCTTTTATTGTCAAGGAGGAAAAAGAAATTTACCACAACTAATTTGAAAAAAAAAATTCTAACAACTTGTAGAATCAATTAGTATGTTTCAGCTAAAATGCAATAATATCAAATTTACAGAGGAAAGCATCTTATCTTGATACTTTTTAAATGACCTCATAATAGCTGTTTCTGTCTAAAAAAGAGATACTTTAACTATATTTGAAAAAGTATTCTATTTTGCATTACTGATCAATTTCTATTCGTTTTCAATTATTCTGTTTAATTTGATTTCTCTTTATAGTTTAGCTGATATGATTCACACCTATCTTTTGAAAAGTTTTAGAACAGTAATTAAAAATACAGACCTGAAACTGCAAAGGGAAGTAAGAAGTAAGGAACAAGGTTCAAGACAATTTATGATTATGAATGACCAAGGGTCATTTTATTTATCCCTTTTTTTTGGAATATATATATATTTACAACAGCAGAATTGAATTTAGTCTGTTATCTTTTTTTTTCCTGAAGAACAAAATTGACATCTCTTTGTACATCCTGTAGGAAAAGACCTCAAGTATTGAGGCTTATAGTTGATTTATGCTCTAGCTCTGGGCAATCCTGCTTTGGTGGGGGAGTTGGACTAGATGATCTCTACAGTCCCTTCCAACTCTAAAGATTCAGTGAAATTTAATTAAGAGCTATAACTCATATTAACAAACCCAAATATTACAATTAACAATGAGTTAGAAATATCAGTGTATCAAGGAATTTTCTAGTTTAATCTCCTATACTTGCTATCTCCTCTACTCATACATTAAGCAGCAGGGAAGACCTAGTTAAAGCAAAATAATATCTTGTCAGTATTGATCTTTTATATAAACATACAAATACCAAATGTCTTTGGTGAACTGTGGTTGACTACTTGGTTCTTCTGCCTCAAGAAGAGTAAGGTTTGTTTTGTGAACATAGGCACAAGACCATAAAATAAACCCCTTGTGAAGCAAGGGCTGTTATCATATTTTTTTTCAGTGCAAAGCACTGAAAGTATAGTACTCAGTGATAAAGAATCCAACAGATCTCTAGCTTAATGTAAATTGACTTTTCTCTTGTAATATTTGTCTGAATGTGTATAGCTTTGAGTTTTCAAACAAGGAACCTCATTACATTTTATTCTATTGGATTACAGAACTTTCTACAGCCAGAAATATCTTCCTTTCCTTACACAGATATTCATAGATCACAGTCAAATAGTTCCCACCTTCACTCAGATAAAATAAATATTTTATCTTGTTAGTCTCATTATTAAATGGACTTTCAAGGCCTTGAAACATAATGCATCTTATTCTTCAATTACTGACTGGAAAACAGAAATTACTCCTCTCAGCTGGCTACACAACAAACTTTTTATACATTCTATCACAGAAGTAATGTTGAGTTTCATTTATGTCTTCTCCAATGCTGCTAACATTTGGTGTATTTATATCAGAGGCATAATAATCAGACAGTGGGGTTAAACGCCACTGCGAATGGAGATGAAGTCTGATCTACAAAGTGGTTCTAATGTACAAAATGGAAAAAAAGACCTGCTTTATTCCCAAAAGGCTACAGTATGTACTTATAGCTTTATTTCACCGTGATCCATCACTCATTAACTTGGCAGAAATCCATTTCTGAAAATTATTTAGGTTTTATTTTTCATTTAGAGATAACTAAGCCTGATAGTCCTGCTAAAATGTTGTGAGAGGAGTATTGACTACCACAGAAATGACTAAAAATATTTACTTTAGATATATCTAAATTACACATTATAAATATGTATCACATAGAGAACATTATATGTGTGTTTACATATAGGCTGAAATTCAGAAAAGCTTTTCTCATTTTTGAAGCCAGAAAATACATCCTATTTCTTAAATTTATATTAATGTTTGAGTTTGCATTAAGAAAAAATGAAGCAACTTTGTAAAATCAATGTTTGTTATAGAAGAAAAAAATGCCATACAGAAAGAAGAAAATGTGGTGGGAACCTTGGGGGAAAATCTAGTACAATAATAAATGAAAATAGTTTTATCATCTGCTATAGATATTAGAAATATTTCTCTGCAAATGATAAGTGTGACTAGAATAGCATCCATTTAAAAGAAATTACATTACTGGTTCATCTCTGATGGCTATTGTAGGACTGATATTGAGTAGTGCTATCTGCAATTTACCTTTTTTAACTAATAGGTCTTTGTTTTCTACATGGATCCTTTTAAAATCTCTCATATGCTTTTAAGATATCACTTACCATTTAATCACTTTCCACTTATTCTTCACTCTCCAGGCTCTTCAATCTTTAGGTACATTATGATTTTCTGCGTATATATATTCCAGCATGTACACAGACCTAGTTTCTTACCAGGTCTGTCTGTCTTGACAGATATATAATATTTTACTTCAATATTCAGTGTATTGCAGAAAGATCAGGTTATTTGTGGAGTCTTTAATCTGTGGACTCCCACAGCAGAGGCAGCCACAGAACCTCCTGAGACTTCAGACACGATCAAAACGGAGAGCTGGAGCAAAGAGTGGGATGATGAAATCAGAGGGCAAAGGAATGGAGATCTCACAAGATTCCGGTTTAAATCCTCTGTTTTGTTGTCTAATTCTACCTTTTTTTTGTGAGGTACTGTGCAGCAGTGGGCAGCAAACTCTGTGGTGTGGTCTTTGGAAATAACTGACAGAGAAGCTGTGGAGCCTATGCGCAACTTCCTTCTGGCCTGTAGGCTGTACCTGGACATCCTTGTGATGGTCAAACTACCAAATTACTGCAAACTAAAGAGGTCTGTATTTCAAACTATTCCAGGGCAGTATCTAAACAACTTTAAAATAGTGGACGCCCTCCAAAGAGGTATGTGGGTCACTGTTTAAAAGGCCCACTGGTACTTTTGCCCCATCATTTGCTCTAAGTGTGTGCTTAAATGCTGTGTTAAACTGGGGTCTTAAAAGCTATGACTGCTGCAAACCTCTCAATTGCTTTACCAAAAACGGTTTCTTTTGCAACGCTATTATTACTGCTAATATAAAAGCAGATGAAACTATTAGCCACCTTGCAGAGAGATACTATTCACACAAAGATATAAAATCCTTTTGAATATCCAAGGGAAAAAAAAGGTAGTTTACTGAGTCTTTAGTGTATGGATTTTGGATTAAGGTATAGCAAATATCTTTGTTATGATGAAAATGAAAGGTTCAATTAAATTCCAGGGATAAACTCAGGAGGAAAATTTGCAAATCCAGTGCTTCTCTGAGGCATGAGGTGATGTCTGTAAAGAACCAGCAGGCTGGCTGTGGAGGAACTGAGTTAAAGCAACACTGAAGAGCTCATTTTCCCCTATCACTGCAATCACAATTATACCAGTGCTGTTATGAGACTCATTCACAACAGAGTTCAGGAAAGCAGGAGTATTCACAGTGGCTCAGTCCATTTTGCCCCCTCCCCCTCTCAAGATACGCTCTCTTAGGCGTAAAATGATCAGACCATATAAACCTTTTCCCAAAGCACAAACAAAAGCCCGGCCCAAACAGCTGAGCATTTCTCAGGATTCTGCCCCATCTTCCCATATTTTGCAGTTTGGGTGGGAAGGAGCTGTGGCAAAAAAAAAAAAAAGATTTATTTCAATTAACTCTTCTTCCATCAATCAGTATATTCTATTGCTTAATACAAAGGACTGCAGAGATCAAAAACCACTGCCTTACACATCTTTGAAAACTGAAAGTCATGCACACCTGAAAATGAAAAAAAAATGCAAACTCCGTGACATTGTGAACCTTTATTATGACCTTGTTTGACAAGGTGCTATGCAATAGCTGGAATATATGAAGTCTCCCTATTCCAAATGCTTATGCATGTATAAATTAGTAGCAGAAAAATGCTTTTCTGTCCATATTGTGTTTTAAAATGCACTCCAGAAACTTAGTACATTTCGAAAAAAAGTATACGTAGGAGAAATAAAATGTCTGTCTGCAGTGAAACTACTGCTAAGAAAATAAGAAATTATTTTGTACTTTAGAAAGATAAAAGCTGTTACATGCATCCAAACGTACAAATACATGCTCACACATAGACACAGAAGTAAAAAAAAATCTATTGCATAAATTTTCTCTTGGATTGAAGACAAGAAAAATTATGTTTGAGCCTCTTTATATTTCCAAGTTACTCTCACTATTTAATTTTTATGTACCAGCCATCCCAGCCCCATAGCTTCACAGTTCTCCATGATATAAACTGGTGAGTGAGTGTAGAGGGACTCTGCTAGCTTTCGTGGTACCAAGCTTCATCACAGGATACATTTCCTGGTTTGGCATATCAAAATATTGTGAATATTTATCAACATTCTTTTCCTTTCCTGCCCTTCTCCCCTTGTTCTCCTCCTTCCTTATGACTTCCATTATGATCAGATGACTCCTGCAGCTGGTTCATCATATGTAACTAGGTCCTACTGCAGCAGCCCAGCAGTTCAGCACAAGCTGGCAAGCAGGGGGGCAAGGACCCTCTTAGCAAGCCTGCAGCAAAACCTTTAGTTCCCAGGGGCACAGCTGGGGAAAGCAAGTTGGGGGAGCATAGATTCATAGAATCACAGAATGGTTTGAGTTGGAAGGGACCTTTAAGATCATCAAGTTCCAACCCCTCTGCCCTGGGCAGGGACACCTCCCACCAGACCGGGTTGCTCAAAGCCCCATCCAGTCTGGCCTTGAACATCTTCAGGGATGGGGGAGCCACAGCTTCACCTGTTCCAGTGCCTCCCCACACTCAGAGTAAAGAATTTCTTACTAATATCTAATCTAAATCTCTTCTCTTTCAGTTTAAAATCATTACCCCTCATTCTACTACTATATCCCCTGGTCAAGAGTGCTGTAGGCTCCCTTTAAGTACTACAAGGCTGCTATTAGGTGTCCCCACAGGGAAGGAGTTTGCCTCTTCCTCACTTCCCCAGCCCAATAGGGCCTTGCAGGGCTCAAGCATCCTGCAAACTCCTCTGGAGAGTTTACTGGAGACAGGGGACCCACTGCTGCCTGGTTTCCAGAAGACTCAGGCCAAAATGGTCATAAAGCTCAGGCAAGACCTGCTTGATGTGCTGAGGAGGGGGCTGAGGTGGTGTTAGGGGAGGGTGGGCTGTGCTATCCCCATGGTGAGGCCAGACTGCAATACTTGAAAACCATGCCCAGACAGCCAGACCTCTTCCTCCGTGATCTGCCAGAGAGGGCAGAGGACTTGCACAAGGATGCATTGATGTGCAACCTATTTCTCTTTACTGAGAAATACCCAAGGAAGTTAATCTTAATTATAATATAAGCTACACCCATAAAGTCTTTGATACCAAGATTTCTATTTCTTTGGCAAAAAGTTTTGCCTGCAAACTCAGAAAGAGAAGGAAATGTACAGGAAAGTCCAACCAGCAATAAATACATGTATTTGGACTTCTACACAAATGAAAGAAAACAAGATTGTTATTTTAAAAAGCACAGAATCATATCAAAAGTGCATGTGCAGGTACATGGCACTTGAGAAAAGAGTTGACATTCAGGGTAATCTTCCCTTGGGGAAACTTGGGCAAAGCCTTCCAGCCAAATACCACTCCGTGTACTTATACATAGTCATCAGTACCAGAGACTAATTACTCCAGTGGGTTTTTAGAAGGAGATTTTTGTCATTAACAGCACATTTTTATCTCTGTTGCACACACAAGCACACGTATAATACCCAAAGACCCACAGATGAAACACAATGCCTGGTCTTTACACCCATTGAGGAAACACCACAAGACCTGCACAATTTCGCAGAAGCCGAGAAGAAAAAATGCTGCCAGAAAAAGCCACATTCCCAATAAAATTAGAAACATTTGTAAGAGTTACTAAAACATATTCACAGAAATAAATATTTAGAACTGATTTTGGATCACATGATGATCACAGTGATTTCATGTATGAAGAACAAAACTGAAATTTGTTAAAATGCTGATGAATAGCTGAGGATGGAAGCCAGCCACAGGTAGCAGCTAAAATTATTGGGCTTTTTTAAGATTACCAGTGACAATAAAACTAATTACCTACACTCCAGCCTCTTTGAGTTGGTTCCTTTAACAGGAAAAGGGAAATATCCAGCCATTTATCTCACCCAACATGTAAATGTCCTATGTAAATTAAAATATTGATCTTTACTCTTGGTTGGTTCAGCATTCCCCATTCCGCCTAAAATTTCACAGACAAGTAGAAGTGGCTTTGGTAAATGAATGCACTAAGATAGTTATTAAATTCACATTTTATTTCTTCCCAGACATTTAAAAGGTTTTAATGTATTAGGTTTCAGGTTTGAAGGCTATTTATTTTCAGTTTTTTTAATATTATTCTCTGCTTTCAAATGTTCAAAATGGACAGGAATCTGGAAAGATTTTACCAGATTTGAAACAGGTAAGAATTTAATATTAACCTCAGATAAAAGAATTGTCAACATTGAAACTGACCTCTTTGGGGTAAAAATGGTGCACAAGATGTCCTCTCTCACAACTGCTCAAAGAAAATTTCCATAAAATTAGGACATAAATATTTAAAACAGATGTGTTAGGAAAGTACGTTTTTGCTGCAATTTTAAGTAACCTAGGAAGACACACATTTAAAGCATATAAGATACTTACTTCATGTGAGCTTTTTATGACTTTTTGGGTACCAGAAAAGTCATCACTGAATTACAATATCAGGGAATCAATTTTAGCATATATTATCAAGACACAGATGAACTTAGCAACAATATTATTTATTTTTACCTTTCCTCACAAAAAATGGTGAGTTACTCTTCAGATTAAAAAAAAAATCAAGAAAAAATAAATTAATTTGCAGTATAGCCAGCAAACAGAGTGCACATTGTCAACCAACAGCACACAATGTTAACTGATTGTCTATAAAGCCAGCCTGGCTTTTAATACTAATGAAGGCATTTGTTGTGCTCTTTTAAAAACTGATTTTGTTTGCCGTACACATTTCTGCAATACACAACAGCTTTTCTGACAATCCGTTGGGTTGGTCATAGCACAGTCCTGAATATCATGCTACAGCAAAATGAACGTTTCCTGACAAGAAAGATATTGAGGTTCTGGAACAGGTCCAGAGAACGGCAACGAAGCTGGTGAGGGGTCTGGAGCACAAGCCTTATGAGGAGAGGCTGAGGGAGCTGGGGTTGTTCAGTCTGGGGAAAAGGAGACTGAGGGGAGGCCTTCTTGCTCTCTACAACTCCCTGAAAGGAGGCTGTAAAGAGGCGGGGATCGGTCTCTTCTCCCAGGTCACAGATGATAGGACAAGGGGTAATGGCTTCAAGTTGAGCCAGGGGAGGTTCAGGTTAGGTATTAGGAAATATTTCTTTACTGAAAGGGTTGTCAGGCATTGGAATGGGCTGCCCAGGGAGGTGGTTGATTCACCATCCCTGGAGGTGTTCAAGAGATGAGTTGACATGGTGGTCAGGATTAGTAGTGGATTAGTAGTGGATTGGTGTTTTGGCTGTGGTGTGGGGGTTTTGTTTTGGTTTGGTTTTTGTTCATTTGTGGGTTGTGTGCTTGGTTTTTGGCACACAACGCTTCAAATATAAAAATGGGAAGAGTAGGCCTACAGGCTGCTCTAGTAAATTGAACAGTCCCTGGAAAGCTATTGAGAAGTGGCTCTCAACTCTTCTAACCCATGAGAATGGCCCGTGTCAACCTGTGCTCTCTCAAGGACTTCATTGGTGCCATGCAGAGGCTGGACTTTTCAATGGCCATAGCTCACAGGTAGCTTGGGGCCAGTCAGCCTGTTGTGGAGGACAGCAGCATTTGCACATTGAGTTTATTAGAATATATATATATATATATATATATATAGTTATAGTGCCCCTGTAATTAATACATTCTGGACTGCCTCTTACTTGCACCTCTCTACCATGCTGAGTCTCTGACACAGCATTTTATCCTTATGTGTTGACAAGAGGCATGAAATATTGCTCTGGAATTTCATCTAGAATTAAGTATTGTGTTTAGAGACCATGCTTATTTCTGTCTCCTTTTTTAGGTTTATTACAGGAAAGCAGGTCTTGTGAATAATCTCTTTAACACATCAGTTCTTCACAGCTGGAAGAGAAAGTTTTGTGGATATTACTTAATATATACAGGATAATAACTGTAGCAGCTTTTCATCTTTTCAGTGCAGGATCCTGGGAATCTAAGACACAGCTGAGGATTCACTAAAGGAGACAAAAAGGATTATAATAAAGAGAACAATCTGAACAACTTTTGCAGTTCTTGGAAACAGTCTGGTATGCACATTGATTAGATATATTAAAGGCATCCCTAAATAACTCCTGTTAAGGACTTGGTATTTTGCCGCCTCAGGACCCCTTCGTGTTTCCCACAGTAATTGGCAATTATTTTCAGAACTCCAAGACATTACAGGTAATTACAAAAAAAAAAAAAAAAAAAAGGAAAGAAAAGAAAAGACAAAAATAAAAACTTTTACTAGGAAGGTGGAGTAAAACCCACTTAGTGGTATCTATGAAATGTTCCACTCTGCAGCTAATCTCTAATCCTCACATCTGATTTTATAATATCTCATAATCAAGTGGCTGTATTTTGGGTGGCAAAACACCTGGCAGGTGTCCTGTTCACTCAGAAGACCAAGGTTTGGTATAAATCATGGGTCAAAGACAAAGGGTCTACAGTTCCAAGATACCAGTGATCCCAGGACTGCCTCAAAAGAGAAAAAAATGTGTAGGCAGAGTAACAAATGGTGATTGGGTCCCTAACACTTCCTCTTACACAGTTCCTTTAAAAATCACAGTCCCCATTGCTTGCTGAGTCTGCCCTAATGTCTGAGCAGATGACATTGTCCTTGGACAGAAGAAACAATTGTTACATTTTCTAAGCAAGTAAAAGAGGAAAAAAATTAGAAGGCTCATGTGGATAAACTTGCTTCATTACAGAGAAAATGCAATGTCAATTCACGTTACAAGTACGTCAGAAGTGAGTTGATGAAAACTGTCTTCACCTAATCATTCACCTCATGTTGGCTTTTCCGTTGTCCTGACATTCGACAGGTTGCATTACCCAAAAATCACCATCCATGTAAGGAAACTAGGAAAGCAACGTGACTCGTAGCATCCAAACGTAATGTACTTTGTCATTGCTTAGCTGATGTTCTGGTAGTTCAGGTCTGTTTAGAAAGGTGACCATTTAATTGCCACTAGCCTATTCAAACACAGGTGTTCAAGATCTTGAAGTCTAGATGTGTTCAGTGTCTAGAGAAACAGCATAAAACCATAATTCATCTATTTGAGAGTTTGATTTTGTACTAACTAGTATTCAGGCAATTCAACTGCATTTATTCAGAACGGTTTAAAAGAAGGTGGAGGGGATGATTCATAAAGGATTTGCTTTGCCTTTCTAATTGAAAATTTCAATGCAGGTAATACTTTTCACTTCTCCTTGTCCACTCTAATCTTATTTATTGTGCCTCTGACACCTTCCATTATCCTTCCCCTGACTCGTTGTTTTAGATGAAACAGTTCTACTGCTTTAACACTGAAAATGATATTTCTGTGCTATCAGTGGCAACTTCCTGTGCCTTTATATAAACAAATTAAAGAGTGGATTATCATTAATTATGCACTACAATTTTTCCTGGCAACAGTCTGAAAGTGACAAAACATTTGCTTTTGTCATAGTTCTATTAAGTGAACCCAAATTGAGCTGCTGAAATTTATGTCACTTTACTGTGTTTTTAATTTGCAACACAGGGTCAGGATCATGACAGTGATTTTATTTTATTTTGCACTTTATTTTCAGCGATCCTTGTAAGGATGTTAATTAAATTGTTTGAACTAAACTGTTTTTATCATTTGAACAACCTATATTTTTTGCATATTAAGGAGAAATTTCTTGTTAACATTACTTAATTTTCTAACAGTTCAGTATAATAATGGAAAAAACTTCTTCTGGGAAAGACAACTGCTTTAACCAGAGTGAAAGTAAGTCAGTTTTTCCTTAGAAAAGAAAACAAAATTTACAGCATTTTCAAAGGACAGTTAGAGGAAATGGTCATGTATATGGACTTTTTGCATATGCATAACAGTTATGGACATGGAATATATTTTTCCATTTATCATAAAGGTGGCTGAGGATTTTCCATCCCAACAGGCAGCTGTCACAAACCCTGTCCCTGATTTTTGGGAAAAAATAAATTAAACCCTAAGAAACAACCAACAAGTGCATTGATTTGTATAAAAGAAATGGTTAAATTAGTGGCTTATCTCAAGCGTATGACCAGAGTGACCAGCAGAATCTGAGTGATGAGTTTTGGTCCCACACTGGACTGCACTTGTGAAGCTTTGGTCACTTAGATGGGAACACATTTCAGTGCCACTTGTGGAAAGGAGCACAACACAGCCTAAAATGCTGTGGAAGCTGGACCACTGTGAACGAGGACTTGCAAAATTATCCACAGTGTTGTGGATAATGGGAGGTGAAGTACAGACAGTGCATCACCCCCCCAGGCAGTCTGGCAGGGGTAGCCAGGATTCCCCACAGCATGCAGATTCCCCTACTCCCTCTACATTAATATTTTTAAAAGGAGAGAGGCAAAACCAAGGGCATTTTAAACCTATTCCCCATGTTAATTCTTACGCTAGCATGAGTTTTGCAAGGAGGACTTGGGTGAGCTGATGAATGCTAGGTTAACGAGAGCTTGAATTATTTATACGGACATTATACATTGTGTAACTGTATTAAAACATATATATATTTAAGCAATGCAATTACTGATGTGATTATATACATATATAATTAAGTAAAAATATAACTTTATTATTATGCATGTATTAATATAATTATGCAAACAATGACAATATATATAATATTTTAGCCACAAGAAGTCTATAATACTATCAGAAAATCTCAGGTTTTCTATTTTTATACATGAATGCATGGAGAGCAAGTTAAATCTCATTCAGAAAAATACCAAATTCCAACAGAAAAATAAATATATTTTTCCTGAGGAAAATATCTTCCATGACATGTTTGAAGGTTAAGCATGTGGGTTAGTGTTTTGCCCAATATGACAAAATACTGCAAGCCCTTCTTTCTGACTTGTGGCTGCTTATGAGCACCAGTGGCTGTAATGCTTTATCCATAATTAGATGGACAAGATAAGTTAATTAAGAGTAAATTAAGAAAAGAACAAAATATTGAAGAACAAGAGGTAAAATACATAAGACCAGAGATAGAATATTTGTGTTCATGTGTGCTCTACAGGAATCAGAGATCAATTAACTTGTATAATATAAAAGGGGAAAATGACATTAAATCACGTTTGTGTTTTCCTTTCCTTTATATGGTACTTCTAGATATCAGAATAAAATATATTTAATATATATTTTAATTTGGTATTCAAAAATCAATAAGTATCTTTAGATCATCTGACCTCTCACCTCGGCCCCCTATTTCTGAACACTGATAAAATAAATGAAAAAAATTCTGGTTGGTAAACATTACCAGTCCTTAAAAACCCTAATGGTTAGAGTTGCAGCTCCTACGATGCAGTAGGAACTTGTCCAGTATCTACAAGTGTGTTTAACAAATTCTTTACCCCCCTCTCCGTACTCCCTAGTATCTTAATTTCATATTTTCTATTGGCACTTTCAAGTTATTCTGTCATTTTAAGTTTCAGCACTTGAGGCTAGAAATAGAATAATACATTTAAAAAGTACATAAGGGTTTCATGAAATGGTCAGATGCTAGTCAATGGTCTTTGGCACTGCACACTCCTTTATCCATTGAGCTACAGAATTCTACCTAGATTCTGTTTATAGAAATGTAATGCAGTTTCTTTTTTTTTTTTTCCTCCCACAGCAATAGTAATTTTACTTTGATCTCATAGCAGCCAAACTATTAAATGTAAGCATGCTCATAAGCAAGGTACAAGGCAGGCAGAGCCTATGATTTCTCGTAGAAGGTCATAACCCAGATTTTTTTTTTTTTAAATAACTATTACAATGAGGAACAGAGTATAGCCACAAAAGGAATAGTTATAATTTATGCCTGACTTACTTCAGCAGAATATAGTTTATTTATAAACTGCTTATGGCAAACTCTGTATGCCCCTGTTCTATGCATGTGCTGAACTGTCTTCTGGTAAATTATTTAAATTACACCTAGCAGTAATTCCTGAGGACTTTCATACTTCATTTTCTCTATTAATGTAACAGGGAAAAGCTGCTTTGCAAGGATTGCTCTAAATTCCCAGAGTGTGAGTTCCAAACTCTGTATGTGTTGCATTATGCCTGTCAAAAAACTTGTCTTCTCCTGAAATTTATTACTGAAGTCTCTCCACTAGAACTACTCATTGAAGCCTTACGGAAAGCTCATACATGATTTAAGAAGCTAACAGCACTGAAAGAAATAGGTCAGGTAAAAAAACCCTGAATTTAAGCTACCTTCACTTATTACTTATGCAAGATTATGCATAATTTAGCACACTGCTGAATATGCAAGGGCAGAATAATTGTTTACCAAAATATTTACTCTGTGTTCGTACCTGTGTTTTAGTGAGATAAGGTGATTTCTCAGCCCTTGCTAATCACTTTAGAATTAGAAAAGGTTTAAATAAGTTTTTGATTATGCTGATAACTGCATGACATTATATGTAAACAAAACTCATGTTTAACAACCTTTTTCAAAGAGGATACCTCATACATTAGACATATCAGGTTGTTGAGAGTGGGAAGTTTAACCTAA
This sequence comes from Scolopax mira, assembly GCA_004320125.1. Taxonomy (NCBI): domain Eukaryota; kingdom Metazoa; phylum Chordata; class Aves; order Charadriiformes; family Scolopacidae; genus Scolopax; species Scolopax mira. Next base: position 160,438 of record BJBW01003121.1, read on the forward strand.
GTCCTAAGAGGACTTCCTCTCCTTTATATTACCCCTTTAACCCTTCCCAAATACAGGTGTGAAGGAATATAACAATAATGTACTGTCTCAGTCCTACTAGGAGCATCACAACCTAGTGAGCCCCTCTAATTTTCTAAAAAAGGTGGGGATTCAAGGAAATGTTGTGGGGAGATAGTTTTCAAAACTGAGGCATACAGAAAAGTGCAGATCTTACACCACCTGACAGAAAAGTGTTTAACAACTCGTGTCAAAAGAATCTGTGAATAGAAATCTGAGGTTGTTATATAGGTTTTATGCTTCAGAAAAAAAACATGTTCTTCAAAAAGAATATACAGTATGTGAATATGGATAATGATGTCAAAAGTGAGACTTTATTAAAGACTCTATAGGTCTTCCCTTCATGTAAAAGATTAGGAAGGATAGACACTCATGTGAAAATAATTATTTTATGGATAATGTACATTTCAAATGTAATAGCTTTGTAGTTTTAAAGTTGAGGAAACATTCTATTAATCCCTTTCACATATGCAATCCTCCATAATTACTTTTCTAACAACACATATTGTACATGCCATCTTTAAATCAAACCCCAGGTAGGATTCTCTCATCTACCAAACTCATGACACCTAGAGTACAGTTTTGAAAACTGACACTCTTTCTGTGATCAGAAAGCAAAATGGTACAAGAGTCAGCAAGTAGTCGGAAAGAATGTCAACAGAAAGGATTTCCATTCAAGAAAGAGCACCCTGATAGGATATATTTTGTACTACTATAGAAAAAGACATTGTTGTTCACAGGAGAATGAAATAACTGGATCCACTGGTGTATTCTAGGCTACTTGTTTCCTCAGTGTAGACATGGCTTTATGTTAGTTTACTTGAAAAGCTTAAGGCAAACCATAGAATTTATCACTTCAAATATCTTCTTGTTCAGATAGTTCAAAAAAAACACATTAGCCTTTTCTTAAATCTTTGCATTTTCTACTTAAAAGCTTCAAAATGACTATTTTTTCCCAAATACAAAACTAAATGAGAAGTCCCTTTTTGGATTTAAATATCAGAATAAATGTGTGAGCCAAATAAATATTATAGCAATACACAACAAATATATTCACCTCATGTGTGCATGCAGTGAGGAAGTCTGTTCATGTTATGTCCCTTTAAATTCTTCAGAGATGAATTACATATACAGGATAGCTTTCATTGCTGCAATATCACTGTCAGTATTTAAAATTAAAATCTATGCAGAAATTAAAATCAAGCCAATTAAGAAAGTTCAGTTTTCCTCTTTGGCTAGAAAGAAGACTGTTTCCCTAACTGTGTCTCAAAATCACACCTGATTAAGGCAAGAAATTTTGGAAGTTAGAGATTGAACCAAATATGTGTTTTGAGGTTGAAAGTCAGCAAAAGAAACTGAGCCTCAAAAGAACAAAAGCATTGCTTTGAGCCATAGTAGATATAAACAGCCTAGGTGCAAGGCAAAATCCACCTTACATATTGAGAATTCAGCAAGAATTCTCCCTTTCCTTCAAATGGTCTTATTTTTGTTGTCTTGCCTTATACTGTTGTGGAAAGCCTGCCTTCACTCTTAACTCTGAGATGACTGGCAAAGAATAAAAATCAAAAAGCCCTCATCATCTTACCCAAAAAATAATTCCACTGCAAATAACTTTGGTTATCCATCCTCTAAATACATACAAACCTCTAAAATGCATTCATAACTGTTCTCCTTTAGTTGTCACAGACTTTAGTCTGCTCTGTCACTCAGCTTTACTTTTCTCAGATGTACAGGAGACCTGCCTGTAATATTTGGTTGGATCACTAGACACCCTTAAGCTTTGTAACTTCATCAGCTTTGAAGTAGCGCTTGCACACACACGTATCCTACAAGCTCTAAAATGGAAATTCATATATTCAAAGAGATCCTGAAGGGAACCACCATCCTTATCACCAAAAAAGAACTGTCATTGGCATAATCCCGGGTCTTCTTCTGAGGACTGTTCATTCAAGTACTACTCATCATGTGGACATTCCGTGAAGCAGGAGAGCTACCTTCCATATCTGGTTTGGTTGCAGGAGCTGAGGGAACAGGGATTGTGTGGCCTGGAGAAAAGGAGGCTGAGGGCAGACCTTATCACTCTGTACAACTACCTGAAAGGAGGTTTTAGTGAGGTGGTGAGGTGGGTGTCATAACCCTTTCAGTGAAGAAATCTTTACTTATATCAAATCTAAATCTCCCCTTGTGACTTGAGGCTGTTTGCTCTCATCCTATCACTGATTACTTGGGAGAAGAGACTGACACCCACAGTTGGGTGGGTGTCACAAAACTCACTGATGCAACTCACTTGGGCCATGCCAGCAGACCCTGTGCATGTCCAGTGTTCCAACACGGTACTTGCAGGATCTGGCCTTCAGCTGGCTAAGTGAAGTATCTGGCTGTTGGGCCCAGTAACAGGCATCTCTAGGCAGCAACATAAATATTCCTGTGTCCTGAACATTACATGATGTCTTATATAAAAACATTTATTCCTCTGGTATGTTATATAAAACATGTACTTACTCCAATCCTTATCTTTGGAATCAGAGCTCTTGAACACTGCAGGCAAACACAAGCATATCTATCCCAGCTGCAACCTTCCATGGCCATTTTGGGTTTCTTTGGCACTGTATAAATTTTGATATGTCTTGAGGACTGCCAGTTATTGTATTAATGTTTAGACTCCCACACTGTTCCTCACTTATAACCTTCCCTGGAGTATATAAAAGTATTTAGCACTTCAGGCACTGGATACATTATCCAGGGTCCTATTCAAAAGAATAGATAATGGAATGTGTTACAATGACCCATCATTACACCAGTTTGCATTTAAGAATTCCTGGTTTTGCTTCTAACCCTGGGAAACTATTTAAGTAACTATTTCATGTCTGTGCAATGTTAGCAAAATCCTCCAGGAGTAGCGGTTCCGCCAGGCAACATTTCTCAGAAAAGACATATGCAGCCTTATTGCTTCTTTATTTATTTATATAAAAACCCCAAAGATTACCCGAACAAAAATACAATAAATAAAAAGCTGTAATATTTATCACTGGCAGGCAGTAAGCAGTAGACTCTGCTATTCCCCTCTTCCCTAAAACAGTGAGTTCTTAATGAGACCGTAGCTTTCATAGGGATATTGTTATTGAAAAAAAGTCCCACCCCAGCATGTATTTAGGGGGGAAAAAGTATTTCTTCAAGACCACGCTTTGATTGTTGCCTACGCACTTTTTGACTTTGCTTCATTATATTGTAAATCATAAAAATCACAATGGTTCCTCCTGATTGGGAGGATTGCCTTGAATATAAACAGATACGTAAATCAAAGTAGGTGATCTCTTGGGTATAACTGTGTTTTTCTGAATCAAATCTACTTAGCAAGGAGGGAAATAATTGCTTTGTTTAAAATCCTAGTAATTAAACACATTTGCCCCTTAATTCTTAGAGAAGATGGAATATGATCATTATAAAGAAGCACTTAATTTTGTCTTTTAAACAGCAATTGTGTCCAAAATGGAATTGTCTTGTAATTTAGAGACATCTGTCGTGGTTTGGCCGTAGATGGGAACAAAGGAC
>BJBW01003121.1:164267-181767 GCA_004320125.1 Scolopax mira
GGGAACTATTAACCCTTTCCCCACCAGACCCAGCACAACATCACGTTAAATTTCTGCTGACCACATGGTGCTAAGGAGGGCCATATTGTGATCAGGGGCTGTTCAGTGACTTGGCTTAAGTACGGGGGAGGTCTAGTGCATAGTTGAAGTACATTGATGGTATAGTATAATATATGTGAGCGTAGTTCTTTTCCCATGCTGCTTCATTTCTTCAGTTCATCTGATTATGGTTTTTCTTGCCTTTCTTACAAAGATATTCTAGCATCATATTAACCTAAACCACAGTATCTATTATAATGGAAGGAGAAACACAGAACAAGAAGAACAGATGAGAAAAACAAGGCTTAATATTTGTTGTGAAATTGAATTTGTTGTGATTGTTTTCTTACTTTCTGTAGCTATAGTATTATGCTTTAGATAGCATAAATATTTATACTTAAGGAAATAATTTTTGTAACATTAGCTTTGGAGAAAATATGGATGAATCATCAAATTTGGATATAGTAATGGATTTTATGAAAACGAGTGACTTTCATAATTTTTGTTCATCATGAAAAATTCATATACAGGTCATATTAATTCTGCTTTATCCACCTTTTGCTTACATATATTTTGAATATTTATATATTGATGGTAGTCCTATATATTAGATGTCTGAGTTCTTGTAAAGCAACAGACTACTGAAATTAACAAATACAAAATTTCTTTTTCAATTCCTTGAGATAGTAAAAAGATTTTTCCATTATTATCTGCTTCTCACACTTACTCACAGAAGTTCATATTCTTTAACAAGTAAGTCTTCTGAGATTATTCTGTAACAGCTCATCAATCAATGTGACTTAAATATGTTATAGCAAAAACAAGAAGATCTTGTTAACATTTCCTGATATAAATAGGTGGGTCAGAAGGAAGATAAAATACTAGAAATACATTAAAATATGTACCATATTTTTACATAGTTAAAATACTCAGCATGGAATTTATACACTTACATTGTATTTTATATATATCTGCATTACTGTCTACGTTTCTTTTTTCCAAATTTGATGATTTAATTTATAAAAGAAGATGTTCAGACATTCTAAAATCCTCAAATTCTTGTAAAATTTACTACAACAGTACTTATGTCATTTCTATACTGACAATTTATTTCAGCATATTTGCAAATTCACCAGATAAAAATGAGTTGTGATCTTCAAGACAACACTTGGGAGTCTGATGTTCTGTACCTGCTCTTTTATTGATCTGCCCTCCATGATGTATAAAGATAAAAAGATTTCAGAAAGACAGTGCATGATAATAAAAAAGTGGGAATGAAAGTTATTTACTATAGCACATTTTACTTTTGTGGAGCCTCAGAGTAAACAAAATTAGCTGATGAATGGCTGTTCCTTCTCTACCTTTACGTTTGTAACTCTCTTTTCAGAGAAGAGTTTCATCATCATCTGTTAAGAAGACCTCAACATACTTCACTCCTCCTAGATGTCAGCATCAAGTTTCTGATTATATTTGCTTTTGGTTTGCTGTACACAGTCTGTTAGCCCCTAACATATATTTCTGCCAGGTTTTCTTTCTATCTATCTATCTATCTATCTATCTATCTATCTATCTATCTTTATTTATTAACATGTGCCTGGTTTTCAATATATTGCACTCTTTATAATGGAGAGCATTTAACAAAACGTAACTGCATTCCCAAACCTTCTTGGATCATCCGAAACTTATAGACTAAGATAATATGTTGCAAATGTACCTATTGTGCCGCATTTAACATGAATCCTCGTTTATGTCATTGATTTGCAACTCAATTTTGAAGAATGCAGCAATTTTCCTTTTTAATTCTTTTCTTTTTTTGAAAGATGTGGCACGTAAATTGCACGAAATCTGTCTATAACCTTCAATTTTCAGAAATTACTTAAGTAACTTTTGCGCTAGACATTAGTTTCCCTAGACAGTTACCAAAGTCACCCAGCCCCTTCAGGACCCAAATGATGCTGAGAACATGTGTAGTTGGTGCAGAAGTTTCTGAAAATCCAGGGTCATTCTGCCCATGTTTTTCCCAAAAGCACGGGGCAGACAAACCCCAGTTGACACAATATGAGCTTGGCCTAGAAGCTAAATTCATAATTCATTGTGCAAATAAACTCCTCCCTCATCCTTAGACTGAAATGACTGTGTAGCTCTTGGATCCCCAAACTGGGAGTGTCAGAGGGATTATAGTTAGTGGAGCAGATCTCTAGTACTTTGATTGTCCCATGTACTGTCTGGATGTGCCTTTGTTCTCATTGATGTTACTGAAACACAGGCTTTTTAAAAAATTTATTTTGAGGCATGTAGCCAAGAAAATTTTGGTACATAAAAATAGTATGCTCAAAGTAAAACCTATCTGTCTAGATTCATTACTTTTACACAGTGTCAATTAAAGCACGTAGGGTGTTTTAGGTATTTGGAATTCAAATCAAGAAAAGATAATTTAGTTCAGTTGAAACAGAATTTTGTAAAATTGTATCCAGGAAAAAAATAATGCTTATTCTTCCTGGCTTGCTAGAATAGTATGCTAAAGAACAGATTTTTCATCCAGAATCTATCTAATTTGCTCTCTGAAAGAAACTTACTGGGGAAATACTATTTCAGAGCACCATGCCTACTGAAAAGGCGTATGAGAGTACTTACCTCCCCATGAAGGGTTAGTTAATGGTAGTATCACACACAAGATGCACAGTCAGGAAGGAGTTGTGCTGATTGCCCTCACATCTTGGAACAAAAATCCCTGCTACTCTCAAGTAATGTTACATTACAAACTTTCAGAGGATACAAAGCGTACAGATGGGCGATTTGCAGCCCTTCCTTTATTTTTAAAAGGGGGCACATCTAGCATTAGCTAACTCTCAAGAGGAGACACATATTCATATTCAGACACACTGGTCCCTACATCTCTGAGCCTCTTTTATTGCGCCTCCTGCTTTCTTGTGTGCTTTATGGATTCATTTCTGTTTCCTTTTGGCAAGGATGAGGAGGGAGGGAACTGACTGAGTGTTCCCTCTGTCTTTCCAGCCACCTTTGAGCATCAAAAAACCAGAGACCACCTTGTCCAATAGTGATGGGCAAACTAAAAACACCATAAACTTTGCAGTTTCAAATCTGACCTTGGGTTCTGTACTGGAATAAAATGCAGAACTACAGGAATATTTAGACAATCATGCCCACAGCAAGGAGATTGGTATGGTGAAAAACTCTCAAGGTCTGAATAAACAAGATATCAACCTGATTTCAAGATTCTAGAAGGGTATAAGACATGAAACTGTGAAAATCTTTATCTGTGTCTATGTTGGAGGTAATGCACAGAAATCTCTTATTCCATTTAAAAGATTCTTTTACATACAGTGCAATAATGTCTTTGATTCAAAGACCGAGATTTGTCTGAGTATCGTTAATAAAGGAAGCAGACAGTAATGCTAAAGTTATAGAATGAACAAGGTAGTGGTTCATGTCTAAGAACTAAACCAGAGCTGCATTTGGGTTGTTGCCTTTCGTCCTAACCCTAATGTACAACTGAGTCTTTCTCAAGTTAATTATGGTATGGTGGAAAACATAATTTTGCATGAGCTGAAATTAAGGACTTTATAGAGTTGGACACGGGGCTGGGCTCCACAATACAGAAATAAGAACAACCCAGCCCTCCAGCCTGGCAGCTGGAGGCCAGGAGGATTACCATAGAGGTCTCCAGTGACCTTTAATGCCTACCTTCATGCAACTGGACCGAGGCCTCATGCCTACCTCTGAGGTGGTGAGTGTATCTTGCTATCCCACTCTGCCCTTTTTAAGATAATAGAAGAGTACTTAAATAGAATTAAGGGCCTGGCTGAGTTTTACACTAGTTTGGACTGGTGAATTTTCTTATACCCCTTGTCAAATTCCCTTGTTTGACATGACATAAGGCAAAATAAGAGTCTGGATTTTTTTCCAAGCAAAAAGAAATGTTGAGGCTTAGGGAACAGGAAAGCTAGAGTTTGGGGAGAGATAAACTTTGTGAATAAAATATATATCCCTAGATATAATGTACCCCGAAATGTATGAAGCAAAATCCATTTTAACTCTAGTCCTGTCCACATTAGCCCATATCCTCACTATTAGCTTAGTCTTTAATGTCATTATTCACATGATTTTTTCTGCAATGTGATTATTAGCATGCAGCTTCTTAGACAGAATTAGGATTACTTGCTGAAAAGTTCAGAGAAGCTGTCCAGTTTAACGGGATGTTAGCTGGAGTAATATTTTGTGCCAGCATTCATGGACACATATAAAATATGTCCTCTATTAAAACAGATGCAAGTGATTGCAATTTAATGCCACTCAAGTATAACTAATTAAATAGTTTAATTAGCTAATAAGACTTATATTGAAATGAGCAGGGCTTGATGAAATGGACAAAAACGCTGAATTCTGTATTTACATTGCATTATATAGGACAAAGTTTGAAAATAAGTTCCATTTTCCTACTAAAGTATTTACCTAAATGAAAGGGGTTTTATTTTGTATTTTCTAAAACCATATTTGCTTTGTTGATTACTCTGTACACATAATGGCTGTACAAACAAGGAATAGGTAAAATCAGATTACCTTGGTTGTAGCATAGATTAACATGCTGCTGTCCACATTCTGTTTGAAAGGAGAGAATAGAGAAAGGTGGAGGGTCATCATGTGGTCTGCCAGAACAGTGATACTTTTTGTGGGTCAATAAGGGAGAAATTTTGCTTCTAACACTTAAAGTAAGTTTATCTTTCCTGATATTTAAGTGAAAACCTCAACTTTGGAAAATTATTATAACCATAAACAGAGTACATTGTCTCTACATGCACAGCTGCTAGACCATAATCTCTACCCGATGAGGACATGTACCTTGACTTTGGTCCACACATCCTTCCCATGCAAGATTATGGAGGAACTCTCTTAGGTGTGTCAATGAAACCATACCTCCTCTGTCTGCTATGCTGGTTTTCAGCATTCAAGCCTAAACACTTTGATATTTTCTCCTTCCCTTTTTGTGCAGGATGTTGGAAATGCCTGGAACACTTCAGGCCAGGGAGCTTTCCATTTCGTTTCCATTCCATTTCAGTAACATCTGAAAGTAGCTGCATGTACTACATCAAAAGTGATTAGAAAAACTATATTAAAATGCAAAATAAGGTTCTAAACAAAGGTTCTTACTGGGGGATACTTCTCCAGAGCACACAGCTCTCTATACTTTCTGAAGGCACAAGCACATTGGCAAAAGGTTTTCGCTCCCCAGGAAGAAAGTTTATTCACAGCCAGAGTTAGTCAAATATTGGGCATATCAAAAGAACTATATCTGAATGATAGATTTTTTTAAGTCACCATTCTCACTTCATATGATATCTACGGTCCCCTCTGCCTGGGCCTGCAGAGTCCAGATACCTTTGGTGCCCTGAAAACACTCATGGACTTTACCTTCATCACACATATAAACCAGAGAGCATGTGTCATACATCCCAGGGACATATTATTTTCAGCTAATTGTTGAAAAGTAAATAAAGCACATTCTGAGATAGTATTTTTCTCTTTTTTTTTTTGTTATTATCACAATTAGTGGCCGTATTCATATTCCAAGGATCCTGAAACAATTAATCAGAGAACTGCCTTGATTTGTGTAATTTGAGGGATGTACTTAATTGTCATTCTTTTGCTGTGCAAATGAGATCTACAAAAATGTACATAATAGACAATATAAATATTTTTAAATATTGGCTAAACAGAATGATTTGTGTCAGGAATCCAATTCACAACTTGCAATTAATATCCTGTTTACCAATTCATGCTAAAATAAACACTAATTATGGCACATGTTTGCTTCATAAATGCTGTGGTTTAGGTTGTTAAGAGATGCTTTGTGTAACCTGCCTGTTTTTTATTTTTCAAATCAATTGCACAACTGCTTGGTCCCATAGTGAAGGCAAAGCTATGCCACACATGGTGGCTAAACAGCATATGAATTAAACTCCATATAAGCAAATTTCTTTGTAAGTAATTTATATTGTATGGTAAACTTGTATCCAACTAGAACAGCAAATTAAAACATTAATCACATCTGTAAAATTTAAGGCCTTGTGCATACAGAAAAAATATTAGGGAAATACATTTTCCTGTATTGCTGAAATAAATATTCCACATATGGAAGCCAGTCTAATCCTTCTCATTATAGTGTGGATGAAGATGAACATTAAGCCCATATAACATTTCTTTCAGAATTAGTCGATAGCTCATTTTAGTAGGTAGCACATATTTCCAAACCTGAAATACCCACATTCAATCAGATTTGCAGTCTCTTTCCCTTTGCTGCTGAAGCTTTTCATCACTGTTAGGTAACCACTGTGATTATTCCATATCACATACTGATGAGAAGGCAGAACAAGCTCTCTCCCCAGCGCTGAGCAGGTTGTAAGCTGTGGCAAACTAACTTGCTCTGAAATTATCAAGTGTTCCAGCACTCCTTAGCATTACTAACATAGGCAGCCTGCCAGCCCCCTCTCCAACATCCAAATCGTCTTCCTCTCTTAACCACATTTTTATCCATCTGCTTCACAAAGCAGCCCACATGCTTCGACTTACTCTCGTATTTGAGTACAATGTGAGTTTACTTTAGATCTAAGCCTTTCTGTGCTGTTTCATCAAACGTGATAGTCTCCGTGGACAGTTACCTAATTATCAGTAGAACATGGAATTTAAATGCAAAAAGTAACACTGGCTTTATCACCTTATTAATTAACAACTTAATACCATATGACTGTTCTCATCCATGACTGAAACCATCCTGGACACTCCTGTCCATCTCTTAACCACATGGGGATCCAAAACATAAAAAGACCCGCTCCCTTGCATGTGAATGGGAGGTGCAACACACACTTGATGATACTCAGGAAGGAGCAATCCAAGTACAATTCCTCTGGTCCCTCCTATTTCCCCGTTCCACTTCAAGTGAAAGGAGGCAGAGCCCAGGCTGGGTATGAGGAAGAGACAGCTAAGTTTGGGTCCTTGGCAGTTCATTTCTGAAGGGGAGCTGGCTACCCATCTGACAGCAGCTGGGGTCTCTTCACTGGTCCTGTTGCTTGTCTTAATTCATTTGGCAAGAAGCAGCTGTCGCAGACAGTTGCAGCTATGTTTTGGGTTTCCTACAGGCTGACCCACCCTTTGTTTCACCCATGATAAATTGTATTTATTTGACTTTAGATTGACTCCAAATCAACCTGTATGCTTTCGTTTAGTGATTGCTTTCACTCACAGGGCATTCTAGTCTTTCATACTCTGTGCAATGACCAGTCCATGGAGTTCAAGAAAAATCAAAAAAATTATATGGTTATCTTGCTTGCCTTGCTTGCTTGAGAGCTGGGAACATACATCCCACAAGGAATATTTGGAGGTATTATTTAGGCAAATAAACATTTCTGATTTCTTTTGTCCCATTACTGCATTTAAGTGTTTTCTTTAAAACAAATTAAAAATAACTTATGCTGAAATGATGATTGGTTATTAACTTTACAGAGAGTCACAAGAGGAAATTCTTCTGCTCTCAAAAATACAAACTGGTAAATCAGTATGGATTTATTTACACATTTCTGCCCATACATGTATATTACCATGTGTTATTTTAATAGTTGGATGTGCATACATTATTACAAAAACATGAAGGATTATATTTTTGAAGTTACCATGTTTTTTTCAAAGGACCATATTTTTAAAGTGGCATCTAAGGCAGGATGTATTTTTAAAGTAGCATTTGGAGAGAGATACCTAGTGGGACTGTCAAAAGTATGTTAAACACCAAATTCCAATTAAAATTAAAAAACATTAGCTCCCTAAAGACTATAGAAAAATTTTCTAGTTACCTCTCTCACCATCAGAAACTTAAAGACTTCAGAGATTCTTGCAAAGACCCCTAATCATATAGGATTTTTTTTTCTCTTTCTTTTTTTTTTTCCCCACAAAGCAATGTAAAGTAGAATCTACTATGTTCCTATCTGGGGTGGAATACCAAATTGCAGACCTGAAGCCCAGCTCTGCAATCAAAGATTACCAAGTATAAAACACTTAATCTATGAGGATTTATGAAATGTCTCCATCACACTGTAAGGACCATAAACAGTCTATTTAACCAGCTTAAAACTAGTCCAGCTGGGACTACCTTGTTGTTGCTTTGCCCTCAGCAGTGATGTTGTTAACAGTTTCATACCTTTGGTGAGAAAAACAATGCATGAATGACATGTTTTCTTGACAGTGGCTTTAGGTACAAGCTGTAGAGGTGTTTCTCCCTGAGGAACCTCTCATTTCCTTTGAGAGGCAATGCTGTACATTTTGCAAGACTCTGAAGGATCGGGATTGAGTTTATTGTTTTGTTATGATGTACCGCATAAATACTGCTAGCAATCCAATCAAACCTGTGTCTAATAAAAGAAATATGAAATTAATTACCTTTCTTCCTTTGGTTTCATATACTTCTACACCCATTTACCCTGACACTTTGTTGCTAGCCTTCATTCAATGATGTGTATGAAGATGAGATGGTTGATGCTTCTTTACATCCAGCAACAGTCTGTGAACCAAACAGCAATGAGAAGGCAGACACCAGCCATGTTATGATTAATCTGATTGACTAACTGCTTATTTCAGTATTTTGCCATGGTTGTATTTCACTGACTGTGTAGAAACTTATCTGGGTGGGCATAACAAGAGACAGGACAAAAGGAAACAACAGCAAGTTGCACCAGGGAAGGTTTAGATTGGATATTAGGACAAATTTCTTCACTGAAAGTGTTGTCAAGTATTGGAACAGACTTCCCAGGGAAGTGGTTGATTCACCATCCCTGGAGATATTTAAAAGATGTGTAGATGTTGTTCTTAGGCACATCGTTTAGTGGTGGACTTGGCAGTGCTTGGCTAATGAACGGTTGGACTTGATAATCTTAAAGGTCTGTTCCAATCTAAACAGTTCTATGATTCTGTGACATAGCAAAGTAGAAAATGAAATCACCTCCAGAGCAGGATACACCTTCAAGGTGACAACTCAGAAGAATGCAAAGGGTGCATTGGTAGCTTTGAGGGATAGTGCCTTGCTTGGTCTAATCTGAGGTTATCATCTTTCTAACTTGCTATTTCTTCCATGCCCCAAAGCTGTGATTCTTGGAGATTTACAATCACCCGCCATTTTCATCCCCTGCTGTTACATCAGGAAATCACAAACATTTTAACTGACAACTGCATACTCAGTGGTAAACACTTAAGCTGTTCCCATGAGCACTTGTGCACTTGCTCAATTTTACTATTCCCGTAATTCCACCAGTAATCCACTCCCCCTGGTGTAATTAAACCTCTATAACAGTGTTGGCAAAACTGAACAATGCTTTCTGGAAGTCGTCTTGAAAGAAGCAACTTCCAGCACACTTGTGTCCCACTGTATTTTCACCCCACAGGTTCTGGGGCTAGCAGATTGTACGGCAGCTTGTGGATCCCCATTATCATAAGATAAATTTTCTTTAATTCCCTTTTTGAGATTTAGTTACCAGATTTAGATTAATGCTTCATGTTTCTTTTTTCATTATGAGAGTTCTTTAAATTTAAGTCTAAGATGTTTTTAAGCCTGGGTCTAATGTTGGACTTTTAAAAAGGTTACTCCACGGAATTGCAGTACCAAACTGCTGAGTGCATTGACCATTATTACCACTGCACAATGTAGGCATCCCTGATGACTTCGTGGTTCTAGCTGACTATGTGGTTATTAGGCACAAATATCTTCATACTGGTAATTAGAAGAAAACTATATGATAAAATAAATCAATAGGGATGAAAATAAAATCGACCCTTGAGTTTCAAATATAAAACAGGGCACAGAGCTACTGCTAATAAATTGAAATTACCATTTTTGATGAAGGCCAGACTCCTTTTGTTTAAGGATCCCTAAAAATAATTGTTTCCACAGCAAAAAGAATTGCATTCTATCCTAAAAGATGGGCATCTGTCTTCTCAGTGGATTTCCATGCCAAAATTTATTCTAGGAATTTGATTTAGAACGCAATAATAAAACCCCAAAAGCACGCTCCCTTCCTGTCTCAAAGAAGGTGTATTTCGTGCCGACAGTGTAGAGTTAAAAAAAAATAACACTTTTACACTTTTCTGAAATCCTTGGTCATTAGGATAGCACAGAATATTTGATGCTGTGACTGAAACTTCTCCTAGTATGTATACATTACAAGTCGCTTCTATGATATCTCCACAAACCCCAAAAGACAAAATTCTTTTGTTTATGACCAACAATATGTATCCTGCTTCACTGGCTTTGTCATGCCACCTTCCCCAAAAAATTAAAATACCAAGGTTTAAAAGAAGTTTTCACAGTGTCAGAGCTGAGGTGATTTTTTTCCTTTTGTATGGAATGAACATTAATTATTTTTTCAATGACATAAACATATTAACAGAAGGGGTTAATAAAATGAGTACATTTAGATAACTTAAATTCCTTTGGCAAAATGCTCATATTCATAAACTGGATACACAACTTTGGAAACAGTGCAGATGCAGTAGGCATGAATACTATCTTATTTAAATGTCTGTATTAAGCACAACCACTCTCTGCTAAAAATGGGGAAAAAACAAACAAGTCATATTCATCAAAGTAATTGTGTAGGTACTTTCAGTACCAAAATGCCTAGAATGAAAGATTGAACTGCTAACGGCAGCAGTGACAGCCATGAATCATGGTAGGCTACTTCGGGGCCTTTACCACCATAAAACAAAAGATGTAGATGAAAAATGCTGCAATTAAGTGATTTGATTTCTGCCCCCTTTTTCCTACTGCATTCGTGCATGGCTGCACAGCAAAGATTGATGGGAAAAATTACTCTACGTGATCTCTGACAGAGCCTTGGAACAATTCTATAAGGGGGAAACATACAAATCAAACCAGCTTTCTTGTATTCAAACAAAATAATACATATAAAGCAAATACTTTAGCCTATATCCAAAGCACCAACATTTGCATGCACACATAAATTTTTGAGAAATGCTCAGCTATCAAAACCAAACTCATGGATTTTCCAGCTAGTTGGGTAATACTGATATTTGTTTAAATAAATATTCAATCAGTACTACTGAGTGGCATCCTAAATATGTTTGTGCAGTGAGAAGAACAAATTGCACATACAAATTTATGGAGGTAAAATGTTCTTATCTTTTATATCAATATGTTATTAATAAAATACCCTCAAAATAAGATAATAAGAAATCTTCCTGCATATTAGACTCCACTATCATTACCATTATTTAAATGGACATTTTCAATGGGCATTTATAAGTGAGTTCAGAGCAAGCATATAAAGGATTTATATCAGTGGTACTTGTGTAGAGGGAAAACGTTATAATACAGCTGACATATACTTTAAAATATGCTAAATGTGCAAAAGGTATTGGATAAAACAAACAAGCAATGTTAATGCAAATGGGAGGTGACTGGTTCTACTGTAGCCTGCTCTACTGATATTATGTGAGATTTATTTCCTGATGAGAGAGTAAAGACCACACAGATCCAGCCCACTGTAAAAAATGTGCAGTTGATTTTTCTCAAATATACACAATGGAATCAACTCACCGAAAAAAGACGCGTAGAGATTTGACTCCATTATGCATAGTAAAGCAGAGACTGAACAGACTGGCTGGGGCATTGGTAATTAAAGTTAGGTCTTTTTGCTGAAGACCTGATGATGATTACGCTTAAAAAAAATCCTGCTGCAGTCCTCTTTCCAATGTCAAACAATATTTTTCATTTTGATATGTATTTTTTTCTGTATATTGAACACTTCTTTCCCAGAGATTCTGTTTATCTGCAGTGCATAAGATCATATATTTTGTTTCTGCATGTAGCTGACTTATTCAACTTTAGATTTTTTTTTTCTTTTTCAGATAAGCAGGTACAAGCCTCATGAGGTTGAGGCTTCATATACATGAGCCTCTCCACCCTCAGCAGCTTTCTGCCTGATTTATGGGGGCCTACAAACCATCCTCCATGACTAGAGAAGCAACTTTTTCATTTTCAAAGTTAATCTAGTTCTAGGATGAATTAACTGCTGCATAACAGCCTGACAGCTAGATTGTGCTTTTATCCAGCTAGCTAGCATTCCCTATAACTACTTATCCTGTAAAATAAACATTAAAAGCTTTGGCCTCCTGATTGCTTACTATTGATCACTTTTATAACCCAGGACACCTTATCTTCTTTCTGCGTTTTACAGTATCATTAACTGTAAAAGGAGAGTGAGTTTCTTCTGCCAGCCTATTTTTCTATAGGGAGTTAGCAGATCTGGAAGAAAAAGAGCTGATAGTGGTTTTGTGGTGACTTATGCAGCTGGTATGGCTCATTAGGTCCGCCCAGGCAATAGTGGAAGTGAGAGTAGCATTTTGGGATAGCAGGCAGAATTGGGGTCTAGGAAGACCTTTGAGAAAAAGCTTGGTGCACTTGGATGAGGGGATTATATCACAAGAGGTACCTGTTTGCTTTTCTCCTTTGGGCCAGTATTCAAACCAAATTTTAGGAATCTCTTAGACTGCAGACTCTTGTAGGTAGGACCCAGAGTTTATTATGAAAGATGCTGGAGGTCAGTGCTGGTTTTTAGACTTTAGTCCTTTATGAATATTAAATGGCTTAATGTAATGTTTGTGATTAAGCATAAGATATTCTACATCAAGTTATTTTAATTTAGCATTTTGAAAAAACAGAAAGAGTGGCTGGCTTAAGTTCATGACCCCGCAGTTTTATCCACCCATGGACCAGTAGGCAGAAGGCAGCAGTCCTTGTTGCCCAATTGTCCCATCCAAAAGAGAAAAAGGAGGAGGGATAAGAATGGGAAAGAAAATGTGGTTTTTGCTCAACATTTCACAAAACAGAAATACTGTCATTGTTTGATCATTGTCCTCCGTTATGTATCTCATATTCATCACCATATACTGTGTGCTTTATTTCTCATTTGAACCTTGCACAGCACAAAGATAAAGGCTTCCACTTGTGTGATTATACAAATAATAAGTAATAGTAATAAGAATTCAGATTGCTCTCAACCTGCCTGTCAGTCAATAAACTGCTAGTTAGAATTTAGATGTTAGTGAGTAAATTTTACTTAGAATGAGTGAGATTAAGAAATTCAGATTTAGGTATTAACTTGTAGAATTTTGTGAGTGTAGGTGTGTGAGTTCCAATTATACAGTCAACAGAGATCTCGTAAGTTCATTTGATAGCATTTAAAGTTCTTCCAGAGTCTGTCTGTCATCTGGAATATATTGTCATCTGGTTTCATTACAATCTGTACGTGTGCACTGACATACACTATTTCAAAAATAAAGAAGATAAGTTAAAGTTATTTTCCAGCTATGACCCATTTATCACAAAGGAATTCACATATGTACCTGAAGTCAATCCCACATCTCTCTTATCAAGAGAATATGATTTTAAAAGGTCTCATCAGAGACAGTAGGATAAACATCCGGAAGCCTTGCATTCATGTACAGACTTTTGCCTTATGCATTTTGGGGATAATATGCAGTGACAGGGGCCCACAAAAATGATACATATATCTCTATTGACATATTGTGGATTTAATGGAAAACTACTGAGATCAAAAGTGAGTTACATTCACCAAGACTGATATAAAAAAGAGGTGCCTAGATCAGGAGTTAATCCCAAATTAACATAGCACATAAGAAATGGCTATTCTAGTTACATTATCTCTTCCATAATACTGCAGCAGGCTGGAGGAAAATGTTAAACAGCATGGCAAGAAATCTTATAGACTAATAAAAAAATATCTTGTAACTATTTGATTAAGCCTTTCTGGTTTACCTTCTGATTTATCCATAGTTCCATGAGAACAAAACAGTAATGTTATTTGGTGGTCTTTTAAGAAGCACCAAATAGCATGGCAATGGCAATATAGAAATTATAATTTTGCTTTCTTTTTTAATGAAACATGTCTTTCAAACAGTTTTTACATTTAATTCTTTTCTACTGTAATTTCCTTAGGAATCAACTTGTTTTTAAAAAAAAAAATATTTAGATTTTTTTCACTCTTACATAGATAAGTTTTTCTTTGGTGTTGGGAGTCTTGCTTATGGAAGATTTTGAGCTTGTGCACTAAGAAAAGGGTTGGCCATTAGAGCATGCAGATTAATCCAGCCTATCACATGGTACACAGTTATAGGCACTGACTCAGCACTAATAAAAATACTTTCATGTGTGGGCATTCTGGGAAGGTGAGGAGGAATCACACCCTCGCTCATTAAATAGATGAAGACCTAAAGACATTCACTGTGGCTGCAGAGCTATATTTGGAATAATAACATCTACTATGCAAGCAGTTTAGCATACAACGTGCTACTTTGAGCAGTTTCTCTGGGGAAAAATACCCCCTGCATGTTATAATTAAAAAGCTATTTAACAATGTAAAAATACAAATATTCCCAAATCAAGTTTCAGCCAAATATCTTGTACATTTCCTCTCCCATCAGCCTAATTCAAAACACAGATATCAGAGACAGCAATGGTTCTGTGTTTATACCACACAACACTACAGAGAGACGATCACTTAGCTTTTGTTTTGGTTCCAATTCATTTTTTCAAGAAGCATAATTAAAAACTGCATTAATGCCACCAATTATGGCCTCCAAGGGACCAGAAACCCCATGTTACTATGTGATGGAACACAACTGAGCTGCAAACATCCATTTGCCATTATAATACTCATTAATCCTGCCAAATACAACTCATTATGAGACTTCAAGAAAATCATCTCATAGGCAAACACAGCACAGAATCTATCTGTCACTGCATTCCTCACAGCACAAGTTGCAGGGGTGGAAATTGTTCAATGTAACTAATTTATGAAGCTGCAAACTAACCATTCATTTCTGACACAAACCAGGAGGTGTCTGAAAATGTACAAGGACTACTTTACTGCTAGAACATCCCTGTATTTGTGATTTCTTCAAAAGTGAGTATGTTCCATAGAAGGTGAAGAAAGGACTGTGAAAAAAAGGAAGAACTCACTTGAATGTTTGCTCAAATCAGTGTTTGTTCCAAGGTCAAAATGAATCAGTCTTTTCTTCCTAATTTTAATTTTTTTCTTCTGCTTTTGGGCAAGTGTTGGGAAGAAAGCAGTACAGGAAGACACAAACATAACACCTCACTGTATTACTGAAAATTACTACAAAGTCAACGATCTAATAGAATTTCAAGTTATTATTGTTTAGTACTATTATTTAGTAATATTATAATTTACCAAGAATGGGTTTAGCATTATTTTGTAGTATCTGTTTTGTAGTATCATTTTGTAAATTTCAGGAAGCATAAAAAATTCCAGTTAATAGAAAAAAAAAACACCAACAAACATTAAAAAGATTATATAAGAGTGTATCTGAAGCATAATCCAAAATCCTTTGTTCTGAAGACTGACTGGACAATCATCAAAATGAATTCTGCAGACTTTCTGAGCTTTCGACATAGCTACTATAACAGGAGCCAATATAACATGAATACTCCACTTTCACTAGCAGGATTCTCATAACCATGTCTTGAAACAGTCACTGAAACCCCTGGGATTTTCCACAGGTGTCTGTACCTGAAGTAGTACTGCAGTATTTGGTAACTTCAACAAGTAGATAAATAAATGCCAAGAATTTAGCAAGATATTTCCTGATGTAAATTGTAAAATGTTCTGAAAATCGCAAGATACTTCACTCATTAAACAAAATAGTTGCCATTCAGCAATGGTTCATACACTTATTTTTCTCGCGTGAGTCATCTTTCTGTAAAACTTACAAAACTAAAATGAATCGTGGCGCCTCAAAAATATGTATTGTCTGCTTTATACTTAGATGACATCAGATAGCTAGAGATGAATGCTCTAATTTTCTAGTGGGATAAGTAATAGAGAGCTGTCCCAAAAGCAAACCATTCATGAATGGATCCATCTCTTTGGCCCACTGACAGAAATGGGGTAGCACAGGAAGCCTTTCACAGAAATTAGACAATTCCTTAATTAAAGGTCATGCTTCTCTAAAAGAGGTACTGGAATTTCTCTTTGAACTGATTCAGTGCCAGCATCATTTGATATTTTCATTTTCCTGTGTGCAAAAATATTGTCCAGATTGCAAGGATGTGTTCAGCTTTTCAAGCTGTCCACTTTAAAAGATTTGAGAAAAAGTTGAGGTATTCAAAACAATACCTCAAAAGTTGCTTGAGGAAGACAGTTGCTAACTGAAAGAACAGTGGAGGGGTAGAGAGTTCCTTGTAGCACACCAACTGTCTTCAGCTGTGTTGTAGAAACCTTGATTCAGTTCTGAAAATATTTTCATATTTTTTCCTTATGCAAACCAAAGGGATTCTCTGATTCCTAATGCTGTATTTTTAAGTGTGCAAAATGCTATATTGTCTTAATATTTTTTCAAAATTTTAGGAAAAAACATTTCTGAGCTAACAAAAAAAAAGCAGTAACAAAAAGAAAAGCTATACCTTATAGATACTTACACAATTAAATTAGTTCCTTGGGGAATCTAAAATATCCTTGCTCTTTGATGTCTGAAGTCAGGATTAGTGAAATCCAGACTCTAGAAAATTTGAAGATAATATAGTCCTTCTCTTAAAATAGCTCTTTGAGGTCAAGTTTAAAACTCATGCAGAGAAAAGAGACTCTTAAAGAAATTCTCATGAAATTCAGCATGCTCGGCATCTCTGAGGTTAACATTAATTTTGAACAATACCTTGTTCCATTTAAAAGTGAGAGATTGTTACAACAATGTGTTTTCAATTCTAACCAAAGTTATGATAATAAGAAAAGTAATTCTGCAGAATACATCTGGCGATGCAGCCACCTGTGTTATAATAAAAAGCTATAAACCTCTCTAGGTGCTTGTTCTGCATCAGGCTGTTTGACTGTTACAAATGTAATCTCTCCAGGGCAGGGACTCCATCTTGTTCAACAAATTTACCCATTGTTCAATGCTGCACAGGTATACGGTGGTATGCAAATAAGTCAAGGCATCTGAGAGGGGTATGGGTCTCAAAATTATATTTCTTTTCTTATCCAGATTTTTCTTCCTATTGTTTATTCATTCGGAGCATCCAGATTCTTCCTGGCTAGCACCTAGGGTTTGGTTCTGAGTAAATAACCGTCTTTTACACAAATGTGTATATATAAATATATGCTTACATATGTTTATATTAGTGATTCAAAGTCTTGTTTAAACATATATAAAAAAAAAAAACAACAACAAAAAAAAGAATTCACAGTCCCAAATGAGGTTAGGCACACTTTTGGTAGGCAAGGCCAACCATGTATTTATCAGCCAACCATGTATGGATGGATTATATCTCTTGAGGTCCCTACCTCTTTTCCCAGCTGCATTTTAGCATCAGGACTTTGTTCAGTAGCCCAAGCAGCAAACAATTTCC
>BJBW01003121.1:186767-219818 GCA_004320125.1 Scolopax mira
TTGAGGAAAAAAGGAAAAAAAAAGAGTCTCCACAGGATGCTCCACAGCATGTTCAAAACTTTCTAGTCTTGAAGAAAGCTTTCTTCTGCTTCTCACCCATCAATTGTTTTGAACCACTCATCCATTGCTAAAAGGCTTAGCTTTTGTACTAAAAAGATTCTTCCACCCTTGCAGATAAACTAATATTTAAAAGGCTCTCTGTTCATCAAGTAATTGACAGCTACAGCTTTATGCTTTTTAGATAAATTCATCTCCTGGCATCTCCAGATTTAAGTTCGGTTTCCCCTGGTCTACATCCTCATTCTGCTTGCAACATCCTCCTTGATCTAAGTGAATGCAAAGAGAAGATAGATAATTCAACTTTCTGTTCAGAACAAGGGCAACATTTTAGTCATGTTCCTCTTCAGTCTGTTCTGCTGCCACAAAACCAAAATTGAAGGGCAAAGAACGCACTGAAAGCATTCTGCTCATTTTGACTTACTTCTTCAGACTTTCTGGAAGTCACAGTATCATCTTCAGATGATACACAAATATTAGTCACTACAAGGGAAATGGAACACTGCCAGCCATTGAAGTTGCACAGTGGTAGGCCAGAAAAAAATATACACTTAAAGCACATCCCCTTGCCTGTCTGCAATGTGCTCCTGGTTTTTCTCAATGACTTCTACAAGTTGATTCAGTGTTACATCACACCATTAAAATACCTTTTCTTCCAGTGCCAGATCTCAATCCATTACTGTACTCCTGCTCTTTAAACCTACTACATGACACTTCTATCAACAGCTTTGTTTTTAGCAAGTTCATTTGCTGTACTTATAGACGAAATAAATCTCAATGCTACAAAAAACCTGAAAAAGTTATAGCCCAAAGTTTTGAGATACATGTGGCTTTTGTGCTGTGCTTTAGTCTGAGTCAGTCTGCACGTAGATTTTGATGCTGTTTCAATTCTTGGTGACATAGATCATCAATTTGTAATTTTAACTAAATCTAACGCTAAGTAATTACAGCAAATTTCTCATGGATTTAATGCCTCTTATGTTCTCAAGATTCTCTTTTCCATGACATAAAGACAATATTCTTGTGTGCTATCTCATTTCAGAAAATAGAAGAGTCTAATACTTTATTAAGTTACAGTTCTGTGATACTTTCACCGTACTTCTATTGAACCAATCATATTCACCACCAGTATTCATTTTATGTGAAAAACTGAAATGTCCCATGAGTAAGTTCTGAGACCTTTTATGTGGTTACTGTTGCTAGGGAAACCACATCCTTGATATCCATGTGTCCAACATGTCAGTCTCATTTTGCATCTAGCTATCCATAACACAAGACTGCAGCATGGAGTAAAGAAAACAGAGAAGAGAAAAACAAGACAAAAGAAGCTGAAAACTGTTTCCTATCAAAGCATATTTGCATAGGTGTTGGAGTTAATTCTAGGTCCTTCTATGTTACATCTATCTTGGGTTTTGACAGACAATAGTTACTTGCAACAGACAGAAAAAAACAGTCTGTAAAGCTGCATTAGTTGCTCCTCATCAAACTGTAAACAATATTCTGTGCTAATCATCATCAGGCAGGAAACTGGTCCTTTCTGAAGTTCCAGTGAGGAAGAGCAAGTCCAAATAACCATTCTTGAAAACACATTTTATGCAATATTCCACAACAACAAAAATAAATTACTGGAACTGAAAATGGAATACAATGCTTGCTTTAATTTTAAAATTAATAATGAACTTTAAAAAGTATTTTTCTTATTTTTATTTGTGAATTTATGTCCTCCCTCATCATCATATTTGCTAAACTTACAATGAATATGCTTAATTTTAACATATTGCAAAAACTAATTTTCTTAAAGCCTAATTATAATGTTCCCATGGACGTCTAAATGCCTTGGAAGCATAAGACCAGTTATCTCAGCTTCTCAGAGAGCCAGGATGTAGATTTTGAGGGCATAAATCTCATCTGGGCACGTTGATCCTTGAAATTCAAAGAGCACTAGGTGACTCACAGGCATTTAGGTCTTCAGAAATTTCCACATATTTTTATAAGTGCATACACTGACCAATGGAGTACAGCGTCAAAGACAACAGAGATAGTTCCAAAGAAGCTGCTGTATCTAGAAACACAGTTAAATGTCTTTAAGGAATCCAGCATAGTTGTGTGTGTCTACCCTGTCCCTATCCCTAGGACAATTACTTTATGAAAAAGAGTCATTATTAAAAAATAATATAATATATATAATACGTTTTAGCCTGGTTTTCCTACTTGTAGTTATTATCCTCTGCTGTTTGGCTCTTTGGGCTCAAATATTGAATAAGAGCTGTGTCGTGCCAGTTTTCAGAGGGATTGTTAGCATGGGCACATTTCAAAGGTGTCCTCCTATAGGGTTATAGCATCATAGGAAAATTCATGTTGGAAGAGATCTCAGGAGGTCTCTAACCCAATCTTCAGCTCGTAACAGGGTCAACTCTGATGTAAGGTCAGGTAGCTCAGGGCTGTGTCCCACCAGCTCATGAAAACCTCCAGAGATGGAGCTTACCTCTCTGGACAGCCTATTCTATTACTTTACTCTCTTCACATGAAAAAGTTTTTCCTTATCTACTCTCTTATTTCAGTTTAAGCCTTTGCCTCTCATCTGCCAATGTGCTGCTGTGAAGAGCCTGTCTCAATATTCTTAATCACACCAAAAATACACTGGAGGCTGCTGGTAGGGGCACTGAAACTACCTCTTCCCCACACTGGACAAGCCCAGCTTAGTCTTTCTGAATTCGGTGAATGCTCCAGCAGCTTAATGATGCCTTTTTGGGGCTGTTGGGATCAAAATTGCACACACTGCTGTAAATGGCTGAAATATTTTAAAGCGGTTACATAAACCTTGGGATTAAGAAATAAAAATGTCATGCTAGAATTTCTCTCTCATTCTTTCACTCTTATGTGGTGCCATAGGTCCGTCCAAGCACTAATTTAGGGATCAGAACAAGTTCTTTCTCTGTCACTGCTAGCTGGTCTGAAGCGGCAGAGAAAAAAGATCTGGAATCCATCAATGGTAATGTTCTTCTTTGAGGAGATGGCACAAGAGTGCAAATTTAAGATGAAAACCAAAGGGGTAACTCACAGAGATTGATCACAGGTCCACCAAGATAGGGCCCTCCAATTTACCACCATACTCCAAACAAGTGCTTGGCATGCTGCCATTAGTTGTAGTTTATTATACCACTCACTAAACTCATGAAATTAAGCCACATCAATTAAACATCTCTTTGTGGATCTTGTTCATTCATCTGCATATCTTCTGCAGCTCTTCCCTAGGACATAGGGTTGGCATCAGTGCTAGCAGACACTGAAGACCAAGACATTAAGCATGAGTGTTACACAGAAAAACAAACAAGAAAACCAACAATGAGCAAAACAACATCACAGAACTGAATATGTCATGGTCAAATTATTCAGAGGATGTCAGAAGGAATAAATATAGAAATAATATGACTATATAGGAAACAATGCATAGTTATTTAGTTCCTAATTAAATTGGGAGGGCTTTCTTTTGTCTCCCTAATAGCACTACGTGCCCCATTTGTTAGGGAATGTAGTGTTATTCTTAGAAACAAAATAGTAGACTCTTGTTTTGATTGAATATAGTAATTTCTAGGTTGCCATCTGAGGTAACTGTCTAACACACCTCTCCTAGAAGTGCAAGTACTTTAATTGGTTAGTATCTATCCATACATTCATTTATCAAAGGCAGTGTTAAAAGACTCTTTCTCTGGCTACAGGACATGATGCGCAATGGTGTTTTAGTCTGTGACTGGGACTCCTAGGCATTATCATACTACAAATTGTAAACCATAATAGTAAGGGCTTTGCTGGCACATACTGTGTTTAATAGTTAAGTGAACATGAATTGAAATAGCTTTTAATTTTACAAGCAGAGTCTTTGTTGACATGATCTCTATTGTACAGATCATTCAGTTATGCAGGGTTTCAGGTAACTCACTTATTTCCTTTTCTTTCTTTTTTTTTCCTCAACACCTCAGGAAAGCATCCCTCTCCTAAGACTGTTTGCAGACTTGTTTTCTCTTTTCAGCATGTATTTATGTGAAACCTTTTTCCATCATACTTATGCAGGTTATACCTGAGGTGAATGATGTCAGCATATTCCCGGAGATTAGTATAACCTTCAAATTAAAGCAAGTGCCGATGCTTAGCCCCAAGTTCCTTCCAGGTTTTGCATTACTAAGAAAGACTGTATGGGAACAAGGGCTGTTGAATAAAAAGTGAAGAAAGGCCTTTAGTGTCACAGAAATGTTAATATATGGTCAAATGGTCAAAAAGTGGATTATATTATCTTAGCAGAAAAGTTGTTTTCCATTACAATCGCAAAAAGGTTAGGAAAATAAATGCATCTGCTTTTAGAGGTTTAGAAATGATGTGCTAAGATGAAATTCTTTCTCTTTTTTGTGAGTTTGAAATGCCCTATGAACACAAAGATCTCTTGCCCTATATCTAAGACATTGGAAAATGTCCTCTAGAGTAAAAGTGGCATGATACAGCAGAGACAGGTAATAACTTAAAGCTTTCACCTTGGCTGAAATTATTTGAATAGGCTCCTACCTCACTGGAGGTTTCATTTTGAATATGAGACTGGGATAAAACATTTCAGCAATATGTAGTCAGAAACATCATGTTTCTTTTCATATTTTATGTTAAAACTACAGATTTCCTTTGATTCACAGAGAAGTCATAAAATAATCATGGACCCTGCACCATTAAATAAATTCTTTTTGAGAGTTAAATTTGAATATTTTTTTCCCACAGTTCTAAGTGAAAGTAAAACCCATGTCCTATTTTTAAATGGGGGCTTTGTAAACTCTTTGGGACATCTTACCCTTTGTTAAAAAAGTTGGGGAGCAAATGGTTTTGGTTTTGTTCCAACTGGAATGCCTAGTGACCCTCTGCCAATTGAATTCCATCCAGCACTCCAACAGTAGTAAAATAATCAATAGCAATAGAAGTAATAGCTGAGTATCAAATTGAATAATGGTTTGTATTCTAACCTGATGACATCAGTATTCAATAATTCTCAAACCTTTCAACTCAGGCTGAAATTTTCAAACTTTTACTTTTGGCCAATATGTGTGGGACCTTTTTTCTGGATTTTTTTTACTTTATTCTTTTGACTTTGTCTGTAGCTTTTGTAATCTTTTCTAAAGTTTGAAGGAGAAAAAAAGATTAGGCTTTTCAAGCATGTAAAAACTGAGAAAAGACACTCTTGACAGTAAACAATTACCATGATATTTTTTTCGTAATCACTCTACAGCCAAAACAGCTGGGGGATGAAAGTTTAAATTTGGCAGGAAAACAGAGCTAAGAAGAAGTGCTTTTGAGTGTTCTGGAGAAAATTGGTTTTGATGTGATTTAGTTATAAGCATTTGAAACTCCATGTACTGTGCATGTAACAGTAGTTTCTCATTAAGTTTCACAGGTACAGTCTTCAACGGAGAATTAGATGCAAAAGTTTCTCCTAGGGACATATTTATTTTACGTTATCTCAGAGAAAACCTCTCAGCCCTCTGCATTGGGGTATTCTCCAGAAATGTAGGGTCATGTAAGATAGATCTAGTGTAACTTTACTCAAGAATGAATGTGATTTCAAGTAGACTGTACCATCTCACTTTTATTCCTAATATTCTCCCAGTGAGGTAGTGTGCTTTGCTTCTTTCCTTTATTTGGGGGAGTTGGGTGTTTTAAAGAGCCACAGATTTCAGCCATGAGAGCTATGCTTTGAAAGTAGCAATATTTTTGTCTTTTCAGACATATATCGTTCTCTGAATCTTGAAGTGTTCTTTTCATAAAACAGATTGCTTGAAGGCACACAGATGACTTTAAATATTTCTACACTTCACAGTGAATTGCTCGTTCACCTGAGTGTTTAACTATGTCAGTGTGTTCAACATTATCATATTTAATTGAATGGTTCAACAAGATAATATGCCAGTGCACACACAATTCAATGCATTATTGGCTCACAATAAATAAGGCAACTCTCAAATAAAACACAGGGGACTTAGCAAGAAGAAATTACGTATAAGCGAGAGAGACATGAATGCATTCAGGGTTTACTAAAGCCTGATAATATCAATTCTTACAAATCGGTAAATCTGCAAAAAAGAGGGCTATGGAAGAGAATGCATTTAAATACCTGAAGTAAGACAGACAACTGCAGTCTCCAATCTTTCTACCTTGCTGTTTGCCCATTTCATACCCTAACTTATTTGTGCAGAACATTTAAACTTACTCTTTTGATCTCTAAATATACAAAGTTTAATATTTTAAAGCTATTGGTGTTCACTCCTTAAAGGTCTTCCTTAAAGGCAGACGCTGGTGTCAGCAATGCAGTTATTTCTATTCTTTACTAGAAATCTGCATAGTCACTGCTTGTCCTGATGTAAAAGCAATATGGAACTAAAAACAAGAAAAAGGGATGCTAACAAACAATGCTAACAGTAACAATCCCTCATCACTCTGTGAAACTTTTGGAGAACTAGACTATTGACATTACTCACCGGTATCTCCACAATTGTGGAAAATGAAGCATAGTCCATCAAAGTCTTTAGGCTAATAAATCTCAGCTTAGGCTCTACAAAGGCGGGTTCTTTAAATTAGATGAGCAGTAAAATTATAATCAGGCTATTTAAGAAACTATTCCCTTTCCATCCTTTCTACTGCTCAAATGGATCATGTTCTTTCTCAGTTTAAAAATGGCAAGGGGAGAGGAATTTTTCAGCTAAATACCAAGCCATCCTGAAATCAGAAATCAAGCCTTTTGTCCTTGAGGTGAAATGTTTGGGTGTCTCAACCCAATTACTATCCACTACTTCAACTCCCTAGTAACACTATAGCTGTGTTGATACACCAGGGTTTTTTTCCTTAGCAGGTTGCTAAAATGAGCAACTAGCATCTGCATCACATGTATTATCAGACTTGTGGAGATATGGAGGTCCTAAGCATGAATAAAGTGTCCAAATAAATACTGCAATGACATCACACAATTAAAGTACTAAGCTTGTGCATTTGAATTTCTGGCATGAAAGGATTATTTTTTTCTGAAGAAAATAGATATTTTCCATCAAAAATAATTTTAGGGAAGCCCCCTTTTTGTCTCAAAACAGCATGATGAAAAATTTACAGTAACTGCTAAAAATAAGACATACACGATAATAAAACTGAGCATATGTCTGCAAATGGTCGGGGTCACAGCCACAGATAGTGTACAGTGATGCTCATGGCATATTTTTTCCTTTAGCAAGTGTTCATTTTATACCATTCTTTTTTGAAGAGAAGGTGTTTTTAAAATTATTGCATACACAGACAAGAATAAGACATGCTAGGGCATGACTTGGTAGGCTGCTTGTGTGCTGCTTAGTCAGTCAAAGACTCAATGCTGAAATGTGTGTGAGTTGTGTGTGAATAGGGTACTGATGGGCACTGAGCTTGCTGCTCTCTTCTCTACACACTTTGGGTGACACATGTAAATCAGTCTGCTGCAGACACGTATGTTTATATTTGTGTGATTGAGATACTTTTCCACGTCACTCAAGTCAGTCATGCTCTCTATATACATATGTAAGTGTAAGTATGGTGATAGTTGAGGATTTCAGCTGTAAGACTTGTTGGAACATCTCAAATGAAACCACTTCTGAGTACTTATAAGCAAAGTTTATTGAGCTCTACAAAATATTTACTCATGTTTTGATTTTCCCTTTTCATTATACAGTCAGGGGCAAATTCCTTCAAGCAGTACATTTAACACAGTCACATCCAGCATCTTGCTACTGAAGTTCACCCTAACTTAATTTAGTTTCATAGCTTAGAACCAAGAATTGAGTTAACTTTTCAGATTTGACCACATCATATCATCTGCTTTTCAATGGGTGTATTTTGTGCTACAGAATCTAAAATTGTATACATCCGATACACAATTTGGAGAATGTTTTTCCTATTTCACACAAGAAAATGAAGCAGTTACTGCATTGCTATATTCTAGATTAATCTACACATCATATAGAATTCTGAAGTAATTTTTTCCTTTTTGCATTTCCTTTCAATGTTATTAAGACAGAAAACACTGGAAGAAAATTTCTAATTATCAAATAAGCAAGATCTTAAAGCAGCCTTTTGAGGGAACAGTGCAAAAAACCAGCTACAACCTTTAAAAAGTATCACGATCAGTTTAAATTAAGGATTATGTTATGCTTGCAATAAAAGAAGACAAGATACAGTGACATAAGAAGTTCTTCTATACATGTTCCTGCTGTGGATCATCTAAGAGTCATGTAATAAGATTTCTATCCTGCTCAAAATTCAGTTACAAAACTTGTATCTATATGATACAGTTTTTGTAAAACAGCTGCCTTTAGTACTTAAATGTTCTATTGGTTAGCCATGGTAACCCATGGTAAGCCATGACAACCTTTTTGCTCTTTTCCACCATTTTCACCTATTCTTTTCATCTTTATCCATTTAAATAAGTCATTTCATACATATTTGAACTGTATACAGGTATGGATTCTGTATTAGTTAGAAGAATGATCAACAATTTTTCAGTAATACATCCAAAAGGATGTAGTACCGCTGTACATGCAAGGTAAAATCTGAACTAAAAACCATAACAGCTAATTTGAGATACAGCCACCTGTATAAAGGATTCCTTCCGTTTTTCTATCTGACTTATTCTTTTTATTATGTCAATTTTACCATCACTTAGAATATTTGAAGTTTTAGCAGTGAGAATTCAGTTCAATGGTTTGGATTATCATTAAGTAGTCAGGAGGATGCATGACTCAAAATCTGTCAGTCATCTTACTTTAACCCTTTAACTCCTCAGTTTTTCATTCATCTGATAAGTATTCTAGGAGGCCATTTGTAGATAACATGAAAACCAATAAAAATCTGCTTATTATGCCATAGTGTTCACTACCACTTTATCAGCAGATCTGAAATAATTCTCTGCCTTGAATTCTTAAAAACTAGATTAAAAATCTTTGGGGGGGATGTGATAAGTGAACTTTTAGCTTAGAAGAGAAACTTAGAAGTGAAACTGATGAGTTCTTTTCCTCTTTAGCAGCTACAATCCTTCTTCTGGACTGAAAACTGAGGTATTAAAGCAAAATGACATATATGATGATAATATTCCATCTGTTATTTCCAAAAATGCTGTCCTAGGTATGTCTGAAACATGTCTGGGCCTGCAGTTGAGATCAGAAAGGTGGGAACACATTATGTGTGTACATATAGAAGTTCCCACACTGCAGCTCATTCAAGAAATTAAATAAAAGTAGGTGAGAGAAGGAAGGGAGAGAAATAAAATCAACTTCATGATCTAGGATTAGATGTGATTAATCATTGCTTTTGGTAGCCTGCTGGGCATTTTTGATGTTTTGTAGTAAATTAATAAATAAACAAGACACTGTCTCTCAAACTGAAATTTGGCAGAAGGCAGTTAGTCTCGATCAATTAATGTCAGAAAATAAAAATCATACAGTAACGACACACCTTTTAAAAGAACATTTAGTATGTACAGCCTAAGCTTTTAAACAAGTCAAGAACTCCTGAGATAAAGCAAATCTGATAGCACTTTATTTTAATTGAATTTATTATATTTTTAATATACAT
The DNA here is from genome assembly GCA_004320125.1 of Scolopax mira. Taxonomy (NCBI): domain Eukaryota; kingdom Metazoa; phylum Chordata; class Aves; order Charadriiformes; family Scolopacidae; genus Scolopax; species Scolopax mira. Next base: position 196,443 of record BJBW01003121.1, read on the forward strand.
TATAGATGACAGGTTCCCCTCTACTTAGTTCGTACTGTTTTTGTCTCTCAAACAGAAACTTGTAAATTAGTTGCTCTAAGCTACAACCCAGAGCTGTAGTTACAGCTTCAGCTTCAATTGCTGAACCAACTTATTTAAAAATATGTTATATAACAAACTTATTCATGGAAAGTAAGCAAAAGACATTTAAAAAGCTGAATGAAGTGCTCAAAACAGCTCTAAGTCAATAACTCCAAAATTCTGTTTGTTCCCATTACGGAATTGAGTACCACCACCAGCCCTGGTGAAAAGAAATTTTAGACCACAACTTGGTACCTGTATTTTCCAAAACCAATACAAGGAATGATTGAGACAGGAAAAGGCAGGCAAGGGAAATTGTAGACTGAATTTTGAGATCAGTTTTCTGCTGGTGCAAAATCATGGAATCAGCTGGTGTGAAGACAACATGTCTCTTCTCAAAGTAGTGTATATAATATATATTTTGACTATGCCCAAATACTGTGTGGACAGATACAGTGTATACTGTATACAGATACACATATAGTATATGTGCTTTAATACAAATAAAGTACATTGTACATAGGTCAGACATTTTTAAGACTAAAAATATTTAGAAGTTTATATTAATTTATTCATCCTCTTTAGGACTATTGGAAGATAGAATTTGATGAAAAGAGTGCATGTTGGAACTTGCCTTCATGGAAGCAATCCTGGATCAGCCATGGAAAATATACATCATTAAGAACTCTTTCATTATGTATTAACACCATGTGTACATTTCCTTTGATCAGCAGCCTGAGTGCAAATCACCCTCATACCAAGGTTTAAGCAATGCAAGCCCATGTTCCCCCCCTCTGAAAGAGTGAATTGCAGTCACTGTGAATTAAATGGATGACTAAGACTAAGTTTTGTGGATACACAGCAAGAGAAAATCTATTTATGTTATTTCACACCTAACTAGGAGAGGGTGACAAGCCTGAAGTTAGGGGAGGAGCCCAGCACTTGCAGAAAAGGAAGAAGTTTCACATAAAATGCCTGGCTTTTTAAGGATGTGGCTTACTTGCTTTGAATGCTGTCCCAACACTGTTCCTCTCTTGCAAGAGATGTCAAAGTGGTGTCGTGCAGAAACATTTCCATTCTTGAAAAATGTCCTCCCTGCAACATTTTAATCTCTTCCAAATGACACTTATTCTTAACAATTCACCGCAATATTTATCTACTTGAGACTAAGATTATACCCTAGGAAATGAAGGCTCTTTTGAAAGCCTACTGGTTCCAAATCAACATGATACAAGCAGAAAAAAAGAAATTCGAGCTTAAGCTAAAGGAGCAACATTGTAAGGCTGAATCAGAGGACATATACATTAAAGCTTGATTAAGTATTTAGTACTTCCTTGATTCTTTGTGTTGCTCCAGGCACTTCTTGTGTCTTTTTATTGGTCTCACATCTCCTAATCTATATGTCTTTATGTTTTTGGTTTTTCTCCATTATAATGCCACTCCTTATAATGTATGATTTGTATTAAAAAGGCAACAAAGCACCTGCTATACTTAGTGCGTTTTTCTTTACCCACTAATGTTTTTAATGGTGTAAGTTATACAGATAGTTCAAAGATATTTACAGCATGTTAACACAAGCCTTGCAGAAACATGCACATAAATGTATATAGACAGCCACACATACTAGGCAGAAAAAAAAAAAAAAAATCAGAGAAAAATTGCGAAAAATGGGTAATGCAAAGTTATTGTTGCACATCTTATACTGGACTCCTTATCTGCATTATAACAGCTCGAGAGAGATGCTCAAAGATGCTCAAAAACTCGGGCTCCTTTTGCATTTTCAGGGCTTGCAGTTTGATGAATTTGCTCTTTTAGTCTCCTGAATTCCTTTGAAAACTGAAAACACTAATATCATTCAAGCTTTGTATGTCTGAACACATTTTTTCCCACAGGAAGGTCAGGACTTGACCTATGAAGTCAATGGAAAATGGAAATTTCCTAAACATGTTTGCCAAGAGTAGCTGTTGAAGACATTTTAATTATAAAAAAAAAAATCAGATAGTGGTACTCATCCACCCATATTTTGGACAGCCTTTCATAACTGCCCTGGAGGACCAATTTCAGGTAGAAAATAGATATTTTAAAGAAATTGTGTTTTCAGAAATTACTATTCTTTTGCTCTCACATGCATTTCATTCTCTTCTATTGTGTTGTTGGGCCAATTAGCTTCAGCTTCTGATATGCCATAGTACACAAATTCATTGCTGGCTCTGTAAGATTCTCTGAATGGGCTTTATCTCATTTAATTTCAATCACCCCCAAGTAAGACATATGCTTCCATTGAAGCTCAGAGAGGATGGCACTCTAACCAATAGTTTATGGCCATATACTGCATTGCAGACTGCATGCTATACAGCTAAAGTTAGGGGCACTGAATCTGTAACTCCACATTCTTCAACACTACTGTGATACACAGGTTTGGATATCATTGGATTTTCCTACCCCAAATGTAGGCAGAAGCAAAAAAAATCAGGTTCCCAAAACATGGAGGTTATACTTCATCTGGATTCCAGATTGTTCTCTCTGACATCCGCATACTCCCCAAAAAGTCTCAGGTTTCACAAAAAATTAGGGTTTATTCCAAGGTGTGATTTTGCTGTCTATATTAATCACGTTACAGAGCCATTTTATTACTGTCCTAGGATCATTTCCAGCCTATAGACATTACTTCTCCTGGGGATGCCAAGACACTCATACATTTGTCTTTTATTTCTCACCTGGGTTATTGTAATTCATTACTTGCTGGTCCACTTGTCACTTTTTGTTTTACTTGCTTACAGCTGGTGCAAAATTTGGCTGCTTGATTGCTTATGAGATTTCTAATTACATTACTGCAATAATGAAATAGTTTCAGTAGCCTCTTGTGAAACGGCAGATTGTTTTTAATAGTTTACTCTTAACAAACAAATACACACAAAAGGTCATTTATTGCTTCTGATTGTCTTCTTTCGGCTGGTGGGAGTATATCAGCTATTCATATGGTTTTGTTCAATATATTTGTAATACATATAACATATCTCACAGAATCTTTATTAGATAGGTATTACTTCCTCAATTTTTATGACCTATTTCTTCTTCCTACTTCTGGTGATTTATTCTAAAACATATCAGGTACAAAAAAAGATAGTTGTCCATAAATCCACTGGTATCAGACGTTAAACGTTGCTTTGACCAGCCTTTTCAACTAGGATGGCAGAGGTAGTGATGAGGTCTATAGCCTATCACTCGTCCTGAAAGGAGTTTCTAACAGAGAAAGCCTGAGTGAGATACACAAATGGAACTAAAAATGTAAAAGCATTTTAAGTAAAATTAAAGAAAATCTGATTAGAATTTAAGATTATTTTCCCCAAGTTTTCAGATTGATTTGAACTAAAACTTATAGTAAAGGGCAGACTACAATTCAAAGTAAACTAAAACATTCCTAGATTCATTTACAAATGAAACCTTGAAGAAACCTGTATATAAGCACAGTGTTAATGCTTTAATTCATTTGCTTACAGAAAGCTCCCTGCAATATTTAACTAGTCAGTAATTAATAAGCTCAGCTGTACTACATCACAAGTCATGTAGATTGCAGAGGTTGAATCAAATTAATATAATCATGCTGTTATGTATTCAAGGTAATTCCACATTTTAAATAACGTGTGAAGTTATGCTCACCCCATTTTATGATACAGAAATCTTGAAAAGATGGTGAGAAGGCTGGAATAACTTTACTACTCAGAATAAACTAGGACTCTGACATTTAGAAAAGAAAAAGAAAAAAATAAAAAGAAGGTAAGACAATGACAAAAATTTGTAACGTCAAAAAAATGGTTTTAAAAAGGAGTGGAGGACAATTATTCACCAGTAAAACTGTTCGTGTCAGGTATGAAACAAAGAAAAGGAAAATGTGTTTTACAGAAAGCAAAGGTAAATTATAGAAACAGCTGCCACAGTGTGTTTTAAAGGCCATTAGTACAAGAGTGTTCCAACAGCCAGTCCCAGAGAACAACTCTTTTGGTACTTCTTGAGCAGTTAACCCTCTGCTAATTTCTAATGTGCCAGAAGCTCAGTGCCAGCTAGCACTTTCCCAAAGTATCACTTACTGGACAATAGATACATGTTCTGACTGCTAATCATCCTATGGTTCTTAAAAACATATATTTACTCACTACAAGCAGAAACATCAAGTTGTAAAGATGAGTGTGACTATGCCAACGAGATAAAGAAAAGGTAATGCAGCTGTGTCAGTAGTCACTTATAGAAATCAGAGTGCCAAATTTACATTAAAAGTCACCAGAACCAGGAGAGGTCAGACAGAGATGAGTGCTCTTGCAGTAAATAAAAATTGTTGTGCCTTTTGTCTTGTCAAACCTGGCTCCTGAATTCTTATTACACTTTACAATTACTTCTGAGGTGGAATACAGACTTCATGCATTATATTTATTTCACTTCATTTGCATGTTAAATACATAACATTTGCATTTCTACTAAAGCAATGACACAAACTTGTAACTCAAAAGATGTACTTTGATTGGAACTTGTAATTATAACATGTAGCAGAAGTAAGATACATTCTCATTGTACACTGGGAATTTGGTACGAGGGAGCCAGTGCTGCTTCACTGAATCATTTCTAAAGATCACCATAGAGGAGTGAAAATCAAGAGAAAAGAGATCCACTAGCCAAAGGGAGACAGAAAGAGCATTCTAAAAGAAAAAGAAAGTATCCTAAAAACAAGACCATCTGGAAAAAAAATCTCTCAGAAGAGCTCCAACTTTAGCTACTCACCTAGCTGACAGGAACTGGAAATTTAATCTCTAATACGTATTGACATATAAGAAATCAATGCAGTTTTGAAATGTAATTACTGGGCAATTTGCATGAAAAAAACATTCAGGATAGGAAATCTATCACTCAGCTGCACACACTTCTTCGGTGCATGAACCTCCAAACATTCCACATTTCAAAGCGTGTTTTAAAAATGCATCATGAATTTGCAAAATATTTCCTTTAAAAATATGTTTTGCAATTAGATTACACTTGTGCCTATGAAACTAAGAGGCTTATTCCACCAAGGTTTTTCCCTAAGGATCTGAACAAGACGTTACTGTTGGTAACGTGGGTTGCACAGAAGAGACGCCTGCATGTTATTGACCCGAGGGAACTCCCACTGTAGGATTTCCCAGCTTGGGGTCCCACTACTTTTCAACTAATTTTTAGCAGAATTCCTATTCCATCCATTAGGTAGATGCCTTGAACTCTATACAGTAAAGTTAAGGCAGCAGAATCTGTCAACTTTAAAGTTTTGATAAAAAATACAGGAGTGTTTTATAAATTTCCTAGAACACCATTATATTTTATATTAAACAGAGTATAGGTATGAAATGTCAGCTATTTATATTGCTCTGGGCTGTCATTTCACTGCTTGCTGCATTTGCTACAACAATGTTTAAACCCTTCTGGAGAACATCGCTTTCCAGAATGAGCTCCTCTCACGCTGAATGTGCTGCTGTGGTTATGCATCACCACTTCATAAAGTGTAAAAGCAGAAGTTCTAACATGACTTACATACCAATAAAAATATTTGCTAGTAACCAAGGATGCAATACTCCTTGGCAGATGCCTTTTCAGTGCCTCTATACAGGCAGAAGAGGCCAGAAAACTTGTCAGCATTTTAACTTTCATGCTTTATGTACTTCGGGAAGAAATTGCAATGCCTATTGCTCCTATAACTCATTTCATCAAAAATATTTATGTCAGCCGTACAAAATTATAAACAATACAGCTCTCCTGGAAGAAACCCAAGCTTATGTATTTCAACTGTCACTGGAAAAGTCACTGGAAGGACCAAAATGACAAAAAGGCAAGACAGCAGGTCAGAGAACATATAGCAAAGAGGGTCTGGCTACATGAGGTATTCTAACAAAGACTGAATACTGAAGAGGGAGAGGACTGGATTTGGTTCTTGTTGGATCTTTTTTCACTTTTTTAGATTTTCATTGCAGTACTGAAACTATCATTTTGTTCATTCAGATTTGTCTTAAAATACTGTATTTTGAATTCTATTTTTGTGATGTGAAAAAACAGAGAGAGAAAAATGTGCTATTTCTTGGATGACCTACCTGAGAATTACACTTTGTACTTTCTGGACAGGAACCTATAAATATACAAAGGCTATAAAAACACAAATCTTCATTTACCTAAATAAAATGTATAAAAATCCAACAGAGATAGCTACAAGGAAAGTATTAATACTCACTCCTTTCAGATACTGACTGAGCCCCTGAGTATGAACCATATTCTTACTTTTGCTAAATGAACACAGCTTCACTGAAGCTGTTGGAAGGATGTCTCCTGCATTGTTTGCTGATATATCAAATTGTTTTGAACTATTTACTTATGATTAATTACTTATTAATTTGTAAATAATTGTTGGAGAACTCCCCACCAAATAAAGGATGAGAAAAACATCACTTTTGAATAGCTGGCAGCCTATTGGTCAGGACACTTATATGGAAAGCAAAGAACAGGTATGCAGGGACCTGAAATTGTACATCCTGTTCCTCTAGTGATCTGTCTTCCACCACTCTATTCAGATATAGGTGGAAGAACAGATCAAAAGTTCAAAGAAATTCAGAAAGATTTAGGTTTTGCTCTGACAAAGAATAGGGAACTTTGGAAATCTTTCAGACATTTCACAGAGTATAAAAATTACTTCCCTCTCCATCCTAATCTGTACAAACATTAGTGTCTGTAATCCCTCCTCTAGCACCCATATTTGACTATGGCAAACACAGGTGATGTCAGGTATGGCATGACTAAATGGACCAAAGCCTTCCTCCTTGGGTAAAGAAAAATGTCATTAACTAATGTTCCCTAATTTTATTGTATGATATCAAGAGGAACATTTTTTTACATCCCACCAAAAATTTTATAGATATGAAATGAATACACAGAAGACAAATGGAGGCTGCCCACTAGGCAGCCATTCAAAGAAAGTGTGTGAATAAAATTAATGGAAGTGTAAGATGCTACAAAATCTCAAAGGAGATAGAGCACTAAATATGAATATGAAGCATTTCTTTTGCAAAGGTATGAACTTGCTAAACTTGACCTACAAAGAGTGCCCTGGGAATGTAAACTTGTAAAACTTAAGGATATGAATCACTAAATATTAGAAAGATTCATATGTAGACATGTTGTTGGAAGTTTAATTAAATAAAGACATATATCTTTTTGCACACTTATGCTGAAGAAAATAAGCAATTTGTCTGGACTATGTCTCTCTATTGATTTTTGTGCAGAACACATTTCTTCCTGTCTTTATTAACTCATTTCCTGGAATTATTACCTTCAAAGTTAGGAATAAGCAACACTAGAGTCAGAACCAGAGACAACCGCAAGAAATCAGTTCTTTTATCCCTCCTCATCTGTTATCATTGGTAGCTGTATGGCTGGACAATTCTAAAAGATCTTCAAGCGATGGGAACTCTGTAACCCTTCTAGATCATCTTCTCCCCATTATTGATGATCATTATCACAAGGATGGTTTAACAAATGTCAGACCTGATTTTCTGTAATTCTATCCTGTTACTTCCTGTCCCAGCCACCCTGACATGGAAAACTGATTATTCAATCTTTTTTTCCTGAAATGTCTCATAAAATCAAAGACAAGTATCATCTTTCTTCCTTGCCCTCCCTATCTTTTCTTTTTGAAACTAAAATATGTCTATTGAATTAATATTCCTTCTTACATCAAATATTCTGGACATCTTATTATCCTTCTTCTGACCTCAATTGTCCCACATTTTCCTGAAGAACAAGGTCTAACATGAAGTACATAGAAGCTGAAGGCCCAGTGCTGAGGAGGGAGCACCCTGCCCAGCATTGAGAGGAATGGACAATTCCTTCCCTTGTCTTGCAGGTAAATGTACCAGTAAGTGTACCTTGCAGTTTTTCATTTTTTTCCCACAGTCTCTTAACAAGAGATTTTTGAGTTTTTTATTTTTCTCTTGAAAGATAATATGTTACTAACAAATGTTCAGCTTCTGACTCCCTATAACTCTTAAAACCCTTCTTCAGAGCTCCTGCCTAGCTAGCTGTTCACAGACTTCTCTGTGCACATCTGAACCCACCGCTTAGAACTGAATTTTAAAATCCTCCTTTCTTGTTGTTTTCTGTACTTTCAGTATCAAAAAATGTTCAGCAATACAACTTACCTCACAGTCAGGGGCCTGCTGTGCTCCCTTCCCAACAGATACTCAGGTGGTTCAAATCTCCAGAGAGAGAAGAATCACAGGTGTGAGTGATGCTATCAAAATTTGGGAGGGTTCCCATTAAATAAAAAATAAAAAATCCCCAAACCTTCTTCCTTATCTTTCTATTTCTATAGTGTCTGGTAGATCTTTACATAATATTCTATTTTTTTCCCCCAGAGACTTTAAATATATCTGTATCCTAAACAACACTATCAAGGCAATGTCCTCCTTCTCTTATTCCTAATATTTCCTAAATTTATTTTCCTATACCTCCTGAGAAAGCTTACATTCCTACTGCAATCATGGAAATCACTCCATAATATCCATTACTATTTTGGTCAAATATTAAGATGACTAAATTTTTATCTTTTATACCCTCTATATCTTGCGTAAATATCTTGTATGCAGACATCTAAAATCTGCAGCTCTTTCTCCCTTCTTTAATTCATGTTGTGAATAACCCAATACATTCTGGTTTCAGGATCTTTGAGTATTTTTCACTTTGTTCTGTGGTGGTCTGTTACACTCTTTTCAATCTTGAGAAAACTTGATTTTCTTACTCTTTTTCATAAGACATATTCAGTCTAAATCTCACAACGTGTCATTGCAAGGCTGAGTTATCAGGGTGGCCTGGTGAAACCACCTCTGTGGGATGCATCCTTCACTACTACAAAATTAATGCAACTTGCACAGATATACCTTTAGTAATACTTTTTACTCTGGAATTTTATTTACCAAGAGAATTCTTTTTTAAAAAAATGTTTATCCAGACAAAGTTTGACAGGGCAACACAGGAGTTTCCTCTAAGTGTTAAATTAGAGCTTCCAAATGAAAGGGTTGGATGAAAATCCAGCTGTGCCCCTCAGATCAGCTAAATGCTTCTGTAGTCATTATATGAGATTGATGAGAACCTCCTTGACAGATCCTCCTTGATTTGGACAACTGAAGTTAACAGGGCTCATACTCAGATTATTCTCACAGTGCTAAATAAGCATAAGCTTTTTAATTGCTTATTATGTTTTAATGAACCCATTTATTGGTTTTGGTTTTATTATTTTTCTTCATATTTGACCTTTTTTAACACTTCCTCCCATTTCCAGTTCTGTAAATATATTTATTTGTTACTCCTCATGTGTTTTACCTCTGTTAGATGTCCCAAAATGATTCATAATGTTGAAGCTCTTGTAATAATGAACATACATTGGATTGCAGTTAACAACTGTACTCTCAGGTTAAAAGTTCCTTTTAGTCTGAAGCTAGTAAAGCCTTTCTGGACAAAATTCCTTTTGAAACAAAAGTCAAATACTAAAACTGCTACGGCACTATCTTCCTATTAATCCTGAGCATTACTGTGAAAAACAGGGTGGCTTTTGGCTGCAGCACTGTTTCCCTGCCCAGCTTCAAAACATATTCAAAGACATATCAAGCAAGAAGTTAGTTACAGAGTCCCCGAGACTTTGTACCCTTACAAAAAAAACCCAAACACGAAGTAGTATATTTAGTATTCTTCTGATCAGGAAAACAATAGCTTTTATTTTCCCTAATTTGAAATTAGTGAGTTTTAGTATTATCTTCAGGGAAGTCAAAGTTGATTAGACTTCCAGAACTAGCTTCAAGCAGTGTAGCTGCATGGCTTTCAAACTTTTTAATGCCTCATCTGATGTAGAAAAACCAGTAACTGTGTGTGTATATATTAAAAGAGAAAAACAGAGACTGTTATTAATGTAGCTGCTGTTTGGTAGTTTTCAGTTTCTCTCCCAGGAAGCAGTCAAATATTATTTTTTCTAATTCTAGATAAATGTCTCAGATTGTAAATTTTTGCCTCAGAAGCCATCTCCTTATTGTGCTTACAGAGCAACCAGTGTAGTGAGTTTGAACAATTAGACAAGTTTTAGAAAATGACTGAATTGGAAAACTATAAAACAATGATGAAATGAAAGAAAGGTTTAACTAACTCAATTTCCCAGCATTGAGACTAAAATGTGTCACAACAACGTCGCAGAAGTATAAATACAAGAAGAGGAAATTTGAATTAAGAAGCCTTCTTGTATAGTAGGAAAAAACGTTAGGAAGGGTATCTAGAACCTGACATATTAGTGAGGAAGGAAAACAAGTGGGTTCCTTACTCCAAGAGAGTAAACATTCAAAACATGTCTTCTCTGGGAGTGTAGGTTCTCTATAATACACACTCTCTAAATCAAGTTTGGATGACTTTCTAAGATACAAGCCTGGGTTCGGCCTGGCGCAGGAGCTGCTGGAAGTAATTCTCTAGCACACATACTGCAGCAGGACGAGCTTTAAAATTTACTGAGAAAATGTTTGGGCCAAACTAGCAGCTTGTGCACGCTGATACAAGTTTTTAAAAGCCAGTTGAGTTGTATTGATTTACACCAGCTTCTGATCTTGCCCTTGGAATATAATTTACTGCTGTCATTACGCAGTAGCACCCGGACCCTGCCTGTTTTCCACGCCGTAATAAGAGCAGCTGTCTTTGCGGTTTGGGGCCTGATCCAATTACACTCAATGGGAAAACTCCCATTTAGCGCAGGCACACAATTAGATGGTTACAAATTGGTCACAAATAAATTCAGACTGGAAATTAAAACTATTCCATCTGAGATAACTAAAAAACAAGCTGGTGAAATGCTGGAGTAGCCTTGCACATACATTAATAAGTCAAGGAATGTGTTAAAATTAAGACTGAAAATAGGGGAAGGACTGTGCAACAAACACAAAAAGGGGTATGCATCTAACAATATTTCCCCAGTACCCTCCCTGTCTCCAGTAATTTGTAGCTCAGTGACAACACTCAGCTGAAGCAGAAAGGAGTGGAACTTGGAGGGCAGGTCCAGAGAAATGACTCTGCTCTGGTGAGACCTCACCTGGAGCACTATGTGCAGCTCTGGAGCCCTCAATATAAGGACATGGGCCTGATAGAGGGGGTCTAGAGGAAGGCTACTAAATTGCTCAGGGGGTTGGAGCTACGAGGACAGGCTGAGGGAGCTGGGGTTGTTCAGCCTGGAGAAGGCTCCTAATAGCGGCCTTCCAGTACCTGAGGGGAGCTACAGGAAGGCTGGGGAGAGCCTGTTTACAAAGACCTGCAGTGACAGGACGAGGCGCAATGGGTTTAAACTGAAGAAAAACAGATTTAGATTGGATATTAGGAATAAATTCTTTACAATGAGGGTGGTAGAGCACTGGAACACGTTGCCCAGGAGGGTGGTTGAGGCTCGACAGGGCCCTGGGCAACCTGGTCTAGTTGGGGGTGTCCCTGTGACTGCGGAGGGTTGGACAGATGATCTTTGGAGATCTCTACCATTCCAGAAGATTCTATGATTCTACAGAAGCCTGGTATGCTTGATGCTGTAGTATCTCTAGGAGGATATGAAATGAACCTGTAGCTCGGTTGCTTTGTTACCCCTTCAGGTGTTATTAATGCTGCTGATGGGTTTGTAGGCCCCAGAAAGGTGCAATAGATTGTGAATATTTGTAGCTTTTCTGTGGCTTGGAAGGGGAGCATGATCCATGGGAGAAGGGTGGAATGAGATGAGATGAGTGTTTGTTTTGGGGTCCTACTTGCTTTCTGAAGGTTAAACCAGTTCTCAGATTTTATTTCATCAGGAATTTCTTTCCCTGGGTCAGGCTGACAGGTACTTTCAGGGTATTTCTTTCTCCTGTTTGCTTTATAAGATCTGCATTTTTCTTTAACAAACTGTCTCCCCACTTAAGATTTTGGTGAAATGTTTGATCTTTTCTCTTCCTCTGGCACATCTTGGTGAGGTTTTTTTTGATTTTTAGCATGTTGTAAGCAATTTTTAGGCAGCTGGGAAATGTTCAGTTATGTGGTGGATTATGCTGTATACATTTCTGAACAAAATATCTACTGTGGAGTCTCCTCCAGCTGTGGTACGCTTGATGAAATAAAAGTGAACCTGTTTAGTCCTGTCTTCTTATTTATGTTGTCTACTGCTGAACATAGGGTATTTTATTTCTGACTCTTATTCCTATCTCCTTTTTTTTTTTATTTTTCTCTTTAAGCATTCTGGTGTATTCTTGAAACAAGAAGAGCACAATCAGATACAGCCTCTGCGAAAGGAGCCTAGACAAAAGAGCAGGAGAAATTCTCATGCCAGGTAAGGCCACGGCTTTGCTTTATTTCACTTACTTCCCTATTATTCTGCTACCTCAAACGTTACTGTTATTTCTGTCACAGAAGAACAGAGGCTGAAACACTGTGAGGGCAGCATCAGTGCCTGCCCAGAGACGGTTCTTTCAGTAGAAAAGCAAAAGGTCTGGGATGAAAGTGTGCAATTAAGATACAGGAGAGAGATCTATATCTGAGTATATATGGATATTTACAATAAGCAATTTGTTATGTTCTGAAATATATGCCTAATATAACTGAGAGCAATACCAACATGAAGGCGACTTTCCACTAAAGAAGGAATCTGGGTTGACAACCTCCAGTATAAACATTGGCAGTGCAGACATTAAAAGTTATATTAGCTATTTTTAATCCTAAATTCCACCACTGACTATATTAAGTATCCATATCGTACATGACGCTTAATGCTCCTGTTCCTTGTTTTCACCATTTAAACAGTCTGATGTTGCAAATAAATAATAAAGCTGACTTAGCTAGCAGTGTAGGAATTTTGCCAGGATGGGAGGTTTGTCAAGGTGAATACGTGCATTAATCGAAGGCTCTTTACAACTTGCCTTACTTTAAGAAACCTGACCTAAAGAAGAATATTATATGAGGAGTTCTTTTCCTGTGAAATATCAGTCACTTGAGGTAAAAGTCACTCAGCAGTACTTGGAGCAGTTCAGAGTTACTTATCTGTAGCTGGGTACTAGTAACAGCAGCAGTAAATAGCTCCTTTGAATTTCTCTTCCTTTCCTGATGGGCACACAGAACACACACTAGGAACAATTTAAAGTCTATGTTATTACACATAACATCATGCAAAACTTCAAACACGTACAAATTAAATGGCAGGCACTATAGACTGTGTGCATATATCTTTATATATATAATAATATAGAAAGATCCACCACTTGATAAATTTTTCACATTCCTCCTATAAAAATTTGCCAGCCTAGAAGAAATAAAATACTTGTAGAGAAGAAGCAACCAAGAATGATCTTTCTCTGTTTCATCTTTGTACCTAAGAGGAGTTTACACAAAAATACATCTTATTTTTTACTCATTATGTGAAAAACAGGTGTAAAATTACACATAACAAAATATTCTAGACATAGATGCACATGTTGGTGAGATCTTGTCCACCCCAGAAGTACATATGTATTGCTATAACCACTACCCTTCAGAGAGCTTTGCATTCGTTATACCATAGATAAGTGTGGCTTATTCCAGCACAGCTGAATTGTTTCCATGGTTTGATTTCAAAGGCAAGAGTTTATTCAGCAAAGCATTTAAGCCTGTGTTCAATTTAGAGCAATTAAGTAGTCCTAATATATCCTGCAAATTAGGCACCTGTCTACATCAGTGGGAATTAGTTACATGCCTAGATGTTTTTCTGAAACAAAGCTTAAATTTGAGGATGTTTATCCTACTAGTGAAAAGTCAATGACAGACTCAGAAATGGCCACTGGATAGAAATTATTGATTCTGATCACAGGACTTCATGTGGCTTTTAATTTTTCTTTATGTATTTCCTGCTTTCAGTTAATAAACAACTAGACAGACACAGGAAAAAAAAAAAGAAAAGCAGACAATGAAAATAATACAAAGCAGAAATCAAAATTCCTCTTATTTCCTAACATCTCATTTTAATTGTGATCAGTTCACAGACGTTTCTGGGCAAATTGAAAACCAGCCTGCAAAACAGTGAAAATGATCAAATGTCAAAGGCTAACTTCTTGCACTAAAATAAAATTAGATGACAGTTCAACAAATATAGTTAATCATGTAGAATTTAAAAGTAAAGCTGACAGTGCACATGTTGACTGAAAAATATGCAGTATTTGGATTTTGAAAAACTTTGCTTTCCTTTCAGAAAGAAGGGGTTGTTTCTGGGAATTGGAGAGATGTTAGGAATATTCCCATTGAAATCAAGAGAAAGCTCTGTCAGCTATGCATAAGAACACTGTATGGCAACAATATGCACAATTTTCTTCCAAAATATATATATTTTTTTTTTCAAGTTTAGATAAAACATAGTTCAGCTAAGCAACAAGATGTAAACAAAATTTGTTAGCTAAAGTTGCTATGGCAGATCAGCACAGAAATTTGTATTCCCTCTTTTGAAGATCGTGCTCCTAGAAGGGCACAGTCGTGTGCAGGAGCAGGAAAGGATGCTGGCTGCTACATCTGCTAGTTCCCTTTCTACTATTTTTAAGCATGGATGATGGGAGAGGCAAGTGCCATATGTCATTCAGTTGAAGCACAAATAGCCCCCCAGACAGGATGCAAAATACTGCAACCTTTCTGTGCCCAGTTGATGGTGTCTGGATTCAGTGCAGCTCCCCCCTTGAGGATAGTCCTTGAGGATTACGTTTCCTATAGTTGTGGGCCTATGCTGACGAAGATGGAAGTATTTATACAGAAACTATGGTAAAAAGATGGAGAGACACTGAAAGATGAAAAGGAAAAATTAATGAGACAGTAGAAGTGCAAAAGGAAGAAAATGCTTGGAATATGTGACCACTCAGAGGCCTTAAAATAAAGGCAATCCTAAAGATACCATCTAGCTTTTGACTGTCTGATGAAAGCAACCTTTTGCTTAATTATATATCCAGAGAAAAGGATTATATGCATACATTGCAGCTTCTTTCTGTTGCTATGATGTGAAATACCAGATTATCATTTTTAATAAATAATAAATAAATAATTGGGGTAAATGAAATGCAGAATGTGTAGTCCTATCATGAGAAATATCAATTCAACTTATGTAGAAAAGTAATATTTGATAATATGCAACACTCTGAAAAACAGGGTTTATCCAAACTCTGTATATGAATCACTTAAATAATCCAGCATTAAATAAAGATTGATCAGCCACTCTATAGCATGTCCTCATGTGGTCGCTTAACTTATATACCATCTCTGATCAAGTTCTCTGATTCATATTTTCAAAATATGGGGACATTCAGATTCTGTGGGATATTTACACTTATGCTTCTATAATTACAGCTCCAACCTGCCTGAGTGTTGAAGGTCAATCAAAGTTATCCACCACTAGGCATAAAGCACCATACGTTGGATTCACCAGTTTGGTCAAGTAAGTCCCCTTTTTTGGCTCTTACAGCTGCTATGGAAATGCAGGTGGACTAAAGGTGAGCATGATAGCAATGACTGTTTTAAGGTGGTGAATCTGTACGTGTGTATCTGAGAGGAAAAATATGCCCTATTGGTTCTGTTACTGTGTGTAGCAGACACAGGGATGATAGACTTCAACTATTACTTGATGATATTTTAAGTCTTCTATTTCACTTAAGAAAAATAACTACTAAAATTTGAGGAGGATGTGTATATGGATAAATATACTTTACATTTCCAATAAACAAAACACCAAAGTAGACTTAATTATTAAATATGATTGCTTGTCCTGCCCTCCTCTGATATGATCATCCTGAAAGATTAGTTGGAGGATGTTGGAATTTGAAAAAGTTAGTAGTGAATCAACTCTTACAATAGACAGGCAACATGATGTTTTCTGCTATAGGATTTGGGATAAAATCACACATCTAACATTTTGCCACATTACTGCTGGTAATTGCAGTTTTACTTTGCTTTATGGTACTTCCAGAACCTCTAGCTGACAAAAGAGGTTCGCTGGACAGCACTTTCTACAAATGGGTGGTATGAAATTTTTGGATCCCAGAAGGATGTGCACTTTAAAAGGGCAGAATGAGGAGAAGACAAGAACTGATTTGCTCAAGGTGGCACTGCAAGGTCTGTAAGCACTAAACTACAGTGCCACCTTCCTAAGAGCCTCCAAGGGTTCTTAATGCAGATTGAAGTAACATTCATTTTTTCATTCTTTACATTAAAAGTAATACAGTCTTGATATTTTTTGTCATGTTTCGGGCCTGTGAAAATGTTCTGGTCAGAGTAAGTAGATCAGAAATAAAGGGACAACATGTTTTATTTCAACAATTTTAAGTATTGACTTAAATTGTAACTTAGAGTGATACACTCTAGTATGTGTTTAAAAGTACTATCAGTGTAAGACCAGCATCATTCTGTGAAGAAATATAGGAAAGAAGAACATTTTTCCTGCAGTCAATAAATATGAGATTAGTTAGTAAATTTAGAGTCAGAACTTCAGTTGCTCGTGCTGTAGCTGTAATTTACTTTTCATAAAACTACATGGGAACTGCTTAGAAAAAAAAATCAAACTTTAAAAAATGGTATTGGTCGTTATGCATCCTGCCTCAGCCACACACAATAGCAAATACTTACAATGAGAATAGCTCCACTGGAGCAATACTAATACATTTGCCACAGCTCCCACTCTGTCATTATGCACAGGAGCCTGTGCTTATCCCTTTTTAAACTGGAGACTCTTTTAACCAGGAATCCCCAGGATGAAACTGAACCATTTTCCTCACGGCAAAACAAATCCTTCTCTGGTGAATTTTGTTATTGTTTATTGTTACAGTGTTTTATCAGCACTAAACTGTATGAAAGCTTCAATTAGTTCTTGATGAATGATCCCATAAAATCATGTAGTTTCATTTCCCCTGCCACCAGATATTTCACTGAGTGTTATTAAATGAAATATAATTGGGACGGGATTCAGGAAACTTAGTCTTCTTATTTTCCTTTTAGGCTTGAACATTAGAATGCGCATGAAATATTTCATTTTTTAAAGGTGATAGCTTTTTGCTTTAAGTGGAAAAATACTCTGTAGTTAGCAAGTATTGTTTAAGGCTGCTAGACTATAAGCAGTTAATACAAGGATAGGAAAAAACAGGTATTACAGCCATTTTCTGCACCATTCTCCTCTGCCAGCAGCTTTGTAAATTTTGCATTACTAAGTCTAAGTAAGATGCACTGGGAAAAACATTCTTCCTAGCTCCTGTGAATAACCACATTGCATTTGTCTCTGATGAAATTCCATTGAATGTAACATAATTACACTAAGAATGAATATGGCTGTTCTTTACTACACATTTAAATTCTGGTGTCTTATGACTAATGCACTGCCTTTTGGGATAGAGAATTTGCTTCAGTAAGATCCAGAGAACTGATGTTTTCAGCAAGTAATTTAAACTTTCTTTAAAGAAGAGATTCAGATACACTACTGCTAATTTTGTCCTTCTTCTTAGGCTTCATATCCAAAAACAGATTTTGCAGAGTAGAAGCATTAGTACGTCAGTGTCTACATTTCTGAGATCTGGACTCAACCATGGGGGTATGCTTTAACAAGAGTCCATGAGAGCTTTAAAGCAATGGAAATCCTACTCTGAACATAGTTATCCCTCTTTTATCAAATTCTCCCACCTGGCCTAAATGCTAGAAAAGAAAGTTAGTAGAAGATTGTCATATCTGGATGGAAGGACTCACTATCAGATCTCATAATGGAAGGAGATTCCTCCAACTATTTAAAAACTCATTGCAGCCTACCCAGAGCTATCAAAGTATCCTTTGACTTGTCTATTTACTTCTTTTCCTCACATGTTGCAAGTGGATTTTCCCAACAGAACTGCTGGATCTACACACACTGCTGCAACTATCAGTGCTTCACAGCAAAATACAGTTAGTCTGCTGAATGGGATTAATGTGTTTATTGGTATCAGACCCAAACATCAGCCACCGGATACATCTGAGTAACTTCCAAACAGAAGATGATATTTTCAGTGAGGGGGAGAAAAAAAAAAAGACAAATATCAGACCATTCTATCATCAAAGAAGTGTAAAGATATTTATCATTTACTGCAAAAGATTTTTTTTCCCTTCATATGGTGGAAGATGAGGCTACTATCAGGCATCATATTCTTGGCACACATTTTTGGATCAGTTTAGAAGCAGGAAATCAAGCCATCAAACCACTAAACGCAAGATATGAAAGGTTCAGATTTTACTATTGCATTAGAAACCATAAATCATACAGCATTGTGAAAGAAAAGTAGCTAATAAATACATGAAAGGAGCATGATATTTTTGCTTCTACAGGTAAAGTTAACTTATTCCTCTCATTTCTTCAACAAGTCAGAAATTTTACTAATAAATCCCAGTGATTGGGGTATACATTCCTAGCCCCTGGGCATCGGGAAGAATTCTTTCCTTCATGGTTGTGTTATTGACTGATGAGGCAAAAGCCTGCAAAATAACCCCTTCTTCTGATTTGGGACTTGGGAGAACTGACTTCAGATACTGGCTTTGATGCAGGCACCTTCTGTCAGGCAATCTGACTCTTCATCTCAGCGAAGCAGGGATCTTCTTCTTCCCAACAACCCATGATATAGTCAGTCTTGCTTGAAGGACATGTTTGCATTCATATCTGGAAAGGTACACAAGGCAACTCTGGAGTAGCTTCACTCCAGCACTTCAGCATCCCTTTCCTCCTGGCCATCATGGCAGCTGGCCTCATCGCCCAACTAATTTGGGCATTCGTGGTACGCCTGGAAGGTAAGTCTGGCAATTGATAATGACTTTAATATCTACATTAAGGTAGACATTAGAGTACTACATTAAAGTAAGTGTCTACCTAAGAAATGTTAGAAGGGGAGGAACCCAAAAGCTTGAATATTTATTAGAGAAGGTACCTCTTGAAAAAACATATCCAGCAATGGTACAAAAGAGATAAATGTGCTTCCTGCCAGACTATTTGGACTCTGAGTTAACTATCAGTGTAAGGGGATAACTGTGCTCAGAAAATATTTCTTCTCAACTCTTGAAGAATACTTTGAGTTCCAGAGATCAAAAGAGCTATACGAGCTAAGTGTTATTGGTGTATTATATTGAGATTAGTTATAAATAAAAGAAGAAAAAGGAAAATAGCAAAGTCAAATTGTTTTCCTCTGTCATTCTTTTCTTTTTATCAATATTTGTTTTTAAAAGTACAAGAGTTCTACAGGGCTCTGGTTAAATAAGACCCTTTCTGTAATTATAAATGTACACATGTAACAGTCCTTTTCAAGGAAAATAATAGCCTACTGGGTATTTGGGAGAGAGTGCTTGTTCTCTTACAAATTTTCACAGTGCTCTGGGAGTTAGTCCTCTGAGGATTTATAGTGCTGGTGGGCTCCCACTTTAAAGAACTTCAGATTGCTGAGGGTGGTGTTTCCCCTTTGAAGACTGTTACATTTTTTAACAGATCCTCCTTTGAAGATATTCATGTCTGTGGGGTTCTCCAAAAGAGTTGGGGGAAAAGTCCCCTGTTGATGCTATTTACCAGGTTAGAATTTCAAACCTGGGAAAAATAGCTGATCCCTGAGAGGAGGATGCTCTTTTTGAAGCAGTTCAGATGGTTTCAACAGGCTTTGCTTCTGAAGTTCTGATCGCTAGAAGGTGTCTGTCTGGCTTTAAAACTTTATATTGTACACAATGTCACAGCAGTACTATGGAGAAAGCATTAGTTTGGGGGTTTTTTTAAGGAAATATGAAATACACTGTTGTGAAAGTGTTTTTAAAGTTACACAACCTCTTTGCTTGTTTGATATATTCATAATTTGTGGTAAGTGTAAGGATTGTTCTCTGTTACAGCAATCAGCAGAAAGGTTCTTAACGTGCAAAGTTTCTGATACAAAAAGTTTTGACAACTTAAAGTTCTGCTCTTTTGAACAACCTGATCTGATGATTGTCTGGTACATATTTTGACTTCAGATAACCTGAATAGTCCTTTGGTGGAACCAACATGTAAAGATTAACATTGTTAGGATACTGATAATAAGAATGCCTTTTTTGAAAAAATCTTTTAAAATACATACCACATCAAGAGAGGGATGACAGCAGGTAATAGAAGGGTGAGGAGGCACAGTGTGAAATTCCTAAGTGAAAAGAAAGAATTAAGACCAAAATCTTTTTAGAAAACATGTATATTTTGAAATGCTTTTTGTAAAGCATCAGAAAAATACTTTCTCGTCCATGATAACGAAAGGCTTACAAGTTAACTTAAGTCAAAATAAAAACCTACTTCTATATTCTAAAATAAATACCACACTTGTTACTAGAAGCAGTCTACTGAAGTATCCTGCACCAAGGCTGTCATAACTGAAGACAGTCTTTCTACTGAAATGCTTGGTATGGGGATGGAGCACAACTAGTCTTAGATTAAACAGGACAAGTTGATGCAAAGCCAAAGCAAGCTGTTGGAGGGAAATGTGCAGAACACCAGCATTGATGGCTGTTCTTTCAGAAGAAAATTAAGGGTTGTCTAGAGTTTCTGTCCATTTTCTCAGGTAGGGTCCAGAGACTGAGGACAATATGGCAAAACCTTTTTCTTGCATAGTGTGTCTTGAGCTCCTCAGATGGGTGCAGTTTATAAGATCTTATCTAAATATATATTATAGCAAAGTGTACCGGCCTTTCAACAATGAAGAACTATGTTGCTTCTGTGAAAACTTGACTGTGGGATTCCAAGGAGTTTACAAATATCAAAGGAAATTTAAACAAATGTCACTGTTTTTTATAACTAATGATAAGGTAGGCTTTGTAGGAATGCTCTGGTAGGGGCGCTACAGTCATTACATACCATCATATGTTATGGCATGAAAGCACATGTACACACATACAGAAAGAACACTTAAACAACAAAGAACAACCCCGATTGCTTTGTATTTTAACAACTATAAGCTTATATAGACATACTGTCGATCTATTTCTCTGGTGGGATATTTGGGATTAGAGAAGTATGATTTCTTGCACTGAAATAAAAGAACAAAGAGGAGAAAAGGTCTTTAAATGGCTTTCCAAGTAACCTTTCCTATTTTTCTTAGCTTTGAAAGGAATCAAGTAAATAACGTTAGATGGTGAACACACACAGAAAATCCAAAACAAAAAAGAGAAACCAACAGCAGCATACTATATACTGATTAATGGAGACTATAGATATCTTACTGCTCTGTCTGCTTGGTTAGCTTTGTTTCAAATCTGATACAGATCTCATACTGCACAGCCGATCCTGAAATAGTCCTTGTTCCTTTAAATTCAGGCAATGCATCACTTTCTATTACCCTGTGTCACATCAGTCTATGACTGTAAAGGATGAGTTATGTGGACAAGAACCAGCATGAGGGCCCAGTTCAGGCAAATCTGAGATTTCATGAGAAAGTCAAATGTTCACGTAGAAAACTTCTTTCTTTTTTTATTACAGTACATATTGTTTATGTAGAAAAATATAGAAAGGAAATTATTTGCTCCCTTATATGTTACAGTCCACTATAGGTTCTTTTTCTTTTTTTTTAGGACGAAGAGTCCTTGGAACTCTTGTTCCCAGTAACCATTAAGTTACACAACACCCAACTTCCACTGGAAAAGAAAAGCCATATACCAAATCTTCTTTAGCTCTTAGCTCAGATCTCAGAAACAGATGATGGAAGCTTTGTAGAATGACCCCCTTAGCATTGAAAAGCTTTGTTAACATTAGTACCAACATCCCTCAGCATTTTCCTTGTGTTGCAAAGAGGCATTAAAGTGGGTCTGCTGACAGGAATGGTTAGTGGGAAATAATTTCTCAGGCTTTGGTCCACACTAATCTTTTCTGCTAGACCAGCATAAAGTTAAGCCCAAACTTCAGTATAGCCTTATATGCTAGCAAAAGCACTGGTTTTAGGCCTCAACACACCAACTAAGTCTCCAGAAAGGGAGTCACAGTCACAGGCTGTCCAGCAGGATGGACCCAAATATCTCCAGGTCTTTACACTGGAACTCCACCACCAATATCAAACAAGATAAATAGCATTGCAGACTCATAAAGTCTAGAAGGACTTTTCAGATTCATCTGCTTGAATCATCAAGCACAGGAATTCCCTTCTGCTGTCATTCTTACGTACTGTATTTGTATATGCCTTCAAAAATGCAATTTTGGACCCCATGAAAAGAAAGAGTAAGGGAACATAAATTTGATAATTATGGAGTATGAGTAGAGTAATCACTCCTCTAGGAAATCATTGACTTCAAAAAGACCAGCAAACCTACATCAAACCCTAAAGCAAACTCACACATGTATCTCAGAAGAGAAAAGGGAGAGGAAGCAAAGGAAAAATGCCACAGGAGAACAGTGGCTCCTCAGGAGCACTGCTGCTCGAAGCCTGAGCTGGACGTGCAGAATGTGTCCAAGACACCAGCACTGTTGATCCCAGTAATCTTTCCTGGTTTGCTTTCTCGTATTGCCATAGATTTGATTTTCCACTAACATTTTACCTAAGGAATGACTAACTGCATTCCCTGCAGCACGACCCCAGCATGGGAACCATACCTGAGCTGCTCACAACCCCAATGTGTCTCAGGGGCCAGCGCTGACCACCAATGTGTTACACTGCAAACAAAGCTGTAGACTGTCTGTGTTAAAAGGCTACAAGGCTGAATTCTTTAATGTTCACAAAATGCCTCAAGATTACAGAGCAGAAACTGGTGACGTTCAAGCAGCAGAAAAAAAGGTGAACTCTTAGCCTCAAAAATGAGTCTTCTGTACACAAAGTGACCACATGCAACTCTTTGGTATCGCATCCATACACTTAAACTACAAAAAAGGATAGGTTTTGCCCTTGGTTTCCTAGGCAAAGCTGAATATAAAACTGTAGAAGCAAACTCTTCCAGAATATCTCTAGGCTGCAAGGGAGATGTGCATGGCGAACATCAGCTAGATCAGAATTAATGTCTTCTGACTGTTTTCGACTTAATGCCAGGCTTCCTAAAAAGATTCTTATGCTTAAAAGTGTAATTTTTGTGTGAATCTCGATGTTAATATTTACAAAATGGAGAAACATTGAAACATTCCCCATAAGGCTTTCCCCCCTCCTATAATAGCAAATAATAATTGGGACATTAAAAAAAAAAAAAAAAGAAAAAAGAAAAAAAAAGAATAAAAAAGGGGGGAATAAGAAGAAAAAGAATCAGAAAGGGGGAGGGCAAAAGGGGGGGGAAGAAAGGAGAGGGGGG
>BJBW01003122.1:0-46282 GCA_004320125.1 Scolopax mira
AAAAAACTTTTTCACGGTGAGGGTGACAGAGCCCTGGAACAGGCTGCCCAGGGAGGTTGTGGAGTCCCCTTCTCTGGAGATTTTCAAGACCCGACTGGATGCAGTCCTGAGAGGCATGCTCTGACATGCTCTGGGTGGTCCTGCATTGGCAGGGGAGTTGGACTAGATGATCTCTATGGTCCCTTCCAAATCCAACAAAAAATTCAGTGAATTCAGTGAAATTCAGTGAAATGCACACACATAGAAGAAATGAGAGATCATACACAAATCCATGGAAAATCCCTCCCTCCTGTTTTGGACTGAAACCCTAAAGCTAGCTTTTCATCAGTCCAGTAAATCTATGCATGACTAGCAAAGCTTTTGCCAAGAATACTGTTTTCAAAGCACAGCAAATCACAAGCAAGATGACCAGTATTATTTGTTCAGAACAAAATAGTACAAAACACGCTTTGAGAACTTCAAACAAAGCTGCTCTGCTTCCCAGGGTATAATCTTTTCTTTACTATTCCTGCAACTTTTGCAAAATAAAATAGCAGTCTTCATCTGGAAGGGGAGAGGTTACTTGGACACCTTCTGTTGAGAAGGTTGTTGCTGTCTTCTCAGCCTCACGTCTGCAATTTCTACGTCAGACTGTCTACCAATATTGAATTATATTCGCAAACAAGTTCTGAAGTTATTGCTTAGGGGTTATAAAGCAGCACATCTTGATTCGTTCACTGTATTGTTACCTCCTTACTGTGCAAACTAGTCCCTCTTTCTTGTCACTAGAAAAGATGTAACAGTTATGGTCAAGATAACATGAAGATAAAGAGATATTTGTATAAAGCTTTTTCTTAGGGTAGGCTACTTGTTAAGTGGTAGTAGAGCTCAGCTTGAAGTTCATTCTGTAACTTCACTAAGAGAGTAAAGTGTCTATATTTATTCAGTTTTATAATACAACTGACAGTATTTAGTGCTTGTCCTTGTGAGAGAAAAATTTTTCCCTTCTGTGCAGACCAGGGCAGAAAAGTGGTTGTTCTCTGGGCAGCTCCTGGTGAATGAAGGGGGACTCTGATCCTTGCTTGTAGTTACGAGAAGCAGGTTCACTTGGCTTTGAACACGGAAAATTCTGCACTATCTCAGGTATTGTCATTCATTGAGGCTGTTGTATAAACTGGATGAAAAGGGGCTTAATCTCCCCTCAAGGAGGCAGATGGAGGATTCAGCAAGCTGTCAGAAGGAGAGGCAGACCCTGGCTGCTTTTTCCCACACCAATGAACTGATGGGGGAGGCTTCTGCAAGCTTTGTCCAGAAGTTCCTCTCTTCATCCCTTTCTTATTAATTTTGCTGAAGCCAGATAAGATATAAAGCCAGATAATCCAACCCTTGCTACTATTTTGTTGTTGTTGCTCTCACTAAAACTCAACTTTCTTGAGTGTTTGAAGTGGTAGAATGCAACCATTTTTAAAAACATCTGTGTATCTAAAAGGACACTTTCCCCAATTCAGCCTTTACAGCAGGGGTGGATCCCACGCCTCCAGACAAAGAGCACCCACTTGCCCTGCCCAAGGCTTTCTGTAGCAGCGAGGCAGGCACAAGGGTGTAAGAGCACTGGCCCTCAGGTCTTTCCATACTGTCTTCCCCTTCCACTCATGTGCCCAGCTGTGAGGACACCTCAGTCTGGCACCATGGATTTCAGATCTCACTGATCTTTAACATCTAGACTCAGTATCAGGTGATTCGGGGAGAGAGGCGAGGTACTCTGTCTTAGAGGCATTTTCTTTGCAATTCCATTCTTCGGGATTTTAGAGATTTACAGTTTATGCCAAGGACTGTGCTTGTTCTGGATTTACAGTACAGTCATCCTTTGAATGCCTGCGATAAGGCAAAATTTGAGCTGTATGGATCAACAGTAAAGTTTAAAAATTTATTTGGCTTAAGCAAATGATCTTTTCAGTCTTGCTTGCTGTGAGAGCTGCCTTCATCTACCTGTTGTGGGCTGATTAGTTCTCAGAAACAGATTATTATTAATGATCAAGATGATTGTGTTGAAATCCTAGAAACAAGTTGAGGCACATAAATAAATCCTGTACGTGCAGCCACAGGAAAATAAGTTCTCTTTAATTACTTGCATCAAGCCTGGGCAATTTATGAGTGAATAAGGTGGTTTACTGTGATTTTTCTCTTATCTAATCTAAGCAGTTCAGTCTGCTGGTTTAGGCTGAGGACTCATATAAAACTCTCACTTGTACCTCTAGGTCAGGTATGTTAAAGCAGGAACATTGTCATTTATTTCAGTTTTGTACCTGCTATCTTTGTTTACATCTTCTGAAAGGATATGCATATCTAAATAACATTGTCTGAGGAACTGGCTTCACTTCTATGATTTCTACATCTGGAGTGCTAATATAGTTAATACATGTGATTGGCTTTGCAAAACCATGAAAACAGTACTTCATTTTGTTTCAGTTTCATATTCAGATTCCTGAGTGGGAGAAGTGTCCCTGGTAACTCAGTAGTAAATCCTTGCTTCAAAATATTCTTGGTGTTAAAGTGAGTGTAATCTCTCTCTGGAAGTGTTAAAGCACTGCAATCCCTGCATACAGCAATGGATGCTATTTTAGAATTGCAATTAAACAGCATTTCATCTCCATCAGTCTAAAAATAATTATTTGGAAAAATAAGCTTATGTTTGCTGTGACAAAGACTATGACAGCCAATTTGGATTTGGAAAATGAAGTATTTAATGGAGGAACTGCAGTCTGTGGATTTAAAGGAAGTCTTTTCCATTTCTGATTTTTGCTGTTTTGGTGAAAGCTCAGCAAAAATTGGAATTTTACCCTAATGGAAAGTTTCAGTATTTGAACATTAATATTTGAACAAAGACTCTGAAATATAAGAGAACTATCAAAGGCACAAAAGTTTTTGCAAGGGAAGCATCTGTCTTAAAGGGGTGTTATTATGGCTATATAATCTGGCCAGAAATTATGAAGTATCTGACTGTCTCTCAGAAGGCGTGATCCATTGTAAGGACATCTAATTCAATGTTGGACTGAGAAAGCTGAAACAATTTTTAGTCCAGTATTAAAATACTGTAAATGAATCAACTCTGCCTGCCCTACATATCATTCTCTAGATCTTGCCTTTACATAAAAGCCAGTGAGGGTCAGGTTCTCTCCACAATTTGAGAAAAGCTTACAAACGCATGCACATAAACACAAGAACTTTTTTAAAAAATTATGTTTCAGAGGTATTTTGAGAAAATGGCTGCATCCAAGAATTAGAACACTGGGAAAATCATTTATCCCTATTCCATAAATTTGGCAGAGATTCTTAAAACAAGCATTTTGCACAAGTCTATGGGAATCATTTGCTTCAGTGAAATTAGTGGAATCCATTTCATATTCTGGGGTAGAAAGCCTTTGTCTTGGAGGGCTGTATGCTTTACATTTTCCATTATGCAAATCTGAGATTTCATCAGAGACTTTGCCTCATTCCTGTTACCCTCGTTACAGTTTACCGCACAGCTCATCTACTGCGAACCTACATACCATGAACAGCCTCTCAAATCTAGCAGCTTTTGCCCACAAAAGCAACAAGACCTTGTTTTGCTGTTACTCACACGTCATCAATATTGTGTTCAGCATATCATGCGCAAAGAGAATTCCCATCCCAATGAGTTTAGGGTCTGAAAAGTATCAGGCCTGATGTTCAGTTCACACAAAGAGACATAATCCCATTCAAGCCAGTGAACTCTGTATTACACAAGCAAAGGGTCTTGCTCATTGTTTCAAACAGGTGAATTTTTTCTTAAAAAAGCAAGACTAGGAACGGGCAAGCAGATAGTGCTTTGCATCAAGCTCTGCCATAGTACGAGAAGAGACAAAGGCCTGGTCAGAAAATACAGAAAATAATTCTATTTAATAGAATAAAAAACAAAGTCATACCCACAGGTAGCTCAGGGTCATGTCAAGGTACATGTCTGCTTCTGATCTGAACTCTGCAGACACCCTGTTTTTCCCCATGCCCACCCCCACACTGCAATTTGGGCACAAACAAAAAAGCCTCCCTGTTGCAGTCATCCTGCTGATATCAGATGCCCCTCCCCAGCAGCCCTGGGTGACAGCCCAACGTGGTCACCCTGCCTGTTTTGCATGTTGCTTGCATGGGTTTGGGATTATGCTTATTGCTCATCTTCCTTGTCCAGGTCAGAAATATTCTGCATTTCTGCTTCCTGTGGCCAATTTGGTTTGATAGGGTTTTCTCATTTTCTATTTCATACTGTCTGTACAGACATAGGCACAGCTTCGTGCGAACACCTCTTTTGTCTGCAGCATCTTTGGGGTTTTTCTGTTGTTACTGGTTTGCTAATTTCCCAAGATCTCCCTTTTGTGTAGCACATTTTACATAAAGCATGTCCACATTACAAAATTCTCCCTCCTCCTCTTCTTCAAGTATTTCTGTACTGCATTATGATAAATCTAGGACAAACAGCATAATAATGATATATAAAAATTAATTCAAAATTTTGCCCAAATAAAACATAAACTGATTTTTCTTAAAGTATAATCTTACTGCAGAAGATTATACTTTATCCTCATTATCCTCAGTTCTTTCAAAAGTACAGTACAAGTTCCTGTGACATGTTTTGATTACCCAGGAGATGTTCCTGTTCAGAATCTCACCTGAATGCAGGTCTGAATGTTCCCAAAGTTTGGAAATGAGTGTTCCCAAAGTTTGGATGTGTAATTGCATGTGTTTAATATTGAGATTTTTTGCTTTGCGTGTGTTTAATATTCAGATTTTTTGCTGGCCTTTGCTAACTGGAGTTCCTTCCTTGTTTATTTTACTCACATTTTGAATTCTCAGGTACCTTTCTGCATAGCTCAGATGCTGGAATTGGATGGTCAAACCCAACCCCTTCCAACAGTAACCAACTTCACTCTCATTTCGGACTGCCTGATTGACTTATCCACCTGTCCTGTTTACATGATGTTGCTAATATCCAACTCACCGTAAAGGTTAGATCCTCAATTTGCAAAAGTTGACACAACTTCATAGAAATCTTGACCTACATCTGCCAGACTCAAACTGAAGAGCTGCCAGGTACTGCCACTCAGCTAACACACCAAGGAGCTACGTGCAAGTTGCCATAGACTCCTGGATCAGGAAGGTTCTTCTTTAAAACATAAAATATATCCTGCACTGCAGTGTGTAGGTTGTATGGAAACACCTGAGTGGGACCTACGTAAGACAGCAATGTAGCTATGCTAACATTGTGCTCCACCCAGGCTAACACATCTCCTGTGAAACCTACGCAGAGCTGAACGGTGACTTCAACAGTTCAGCTAAGCGGATGTGCCTACGTGCCACTGCTTGGTGCTGCATGGAAATGCTGTGGTCCTACCTGCGATTTCAAATACGTCAGCCTCTAAATATTCTGCCCCACCATTGCTGAAAGAGTAGGTCACTGCTGAGGAATAGAGGAGTCCAGAGTCTCTTAAGAAATCATCAAGTTGTTTCCTGGATCTGTGTCCTTTTCCTCCTTCCCCAATCGTTCAGCAGTGGCAGCTCTGTAACCAGGGTAGAAAGTGCCCTTCTCCCTCTCTCATGACTTCTCCTGAGAGGTTCTCTGTCCAATTTGTGACTGTGTCCCAAGAACACCACTTCACACGTGTGCTTTCTAACTTCAGCAGCAGGGGCATCTGGGCACATTTTCCCTGGCTTGGGACATGCCTGGCATCTCACATTTGTCACAGCTCTGCTGATTATCTTCCTATTGCCCAAGTCAACTGCCAAATTTCTGGATTTTTATGCAGTTTCCATCCTTACCCTGCTAGTACAGGCCAAATGTGAGGGCCACCAGTGTCACAGGGTCTTTCAAAGCAATAATAATATCACAGTAGACACAGTGTGCAAAGGGTGACTCTTGGACATGCTGTGCCAGGTACTAGAAGGTGGACAGGAGTTAAGCACTGCCTTATCCTGTTTTCCCAAAGACCCACCAGGCTTCAAGCTTAGCCTGCCCTAAGAACTGGAGTTAAAAAAGCAATTGAGCAATTAAATTCCTACATTTAGATTGCGAGTCCAGACATTTCGAATCCAACCTGGATCTTTCATCAATGGAATCTGAAAGAAACAAAGAATAATGAGGAATAATCAGTTAATTAACTATGCACAGAAGTTATTGTATCCAAGCCTCAATTATGGTCCTTGAAACCCGGCTGCTCTAATCAATACCTTTCCTGTGATTCCACCTTGCCCTGGTGTCATTCTCACTTTGTATCTCTACTTGGAGATGTTCTCAATTCCCTCTTACCGCCATCTCAGTTTTCAGGGGTTTTGCAGAAGAATTTAGTTCTCTGCTTGTAGGATCTGTATCATCAGCCAGAGAGGGATGGAAGTAGGAGATCCCTGTGCGCACTGGAGAAGCACAGACCATAACAAGCTCTGTTTATTCTTTTGCAGGATGGGAATGCCCAGTGCAAAGGCCAGAGACAGAGCTGTAATCCCATCCTGCTCTCTAGGGAGCATCCCTAGATCTGTTCATGGTACAAGACCTCCCGTACCCAGTAGAACAGGAAAGGAATTCTGTTTTATAACAAGTCACGTTTTATGTCAAGTTTTATGACAACCAGAGGACTTTGTGCAATCTTACTGAGCAAATAGAAAAGGCATGAAATGATCCCTTTTCTGAACTCTCATTTAAATACAGGATATAAAACAACAAATAAGGAGGAATAAGAAATAGATAAACAAGCATTACAGAAGTAAATTCCCCCCATTCTGCTAGGGGCAGCTCTTAAGGGTTCCATTACTGTTCATTACACTCACTCACACACTCTGTTATATGTAAAATTAGAATAACATTTCAAGTGGGGTGACGTGAAAAGTAAGTTTGGGGTAGAGAAGGAGAGGACAGCAAAGGTCTGGCCCAGAGCCCTTCTCTGTTCACAATAATACCTTGCACTTGAGTGTTTCATTAGGGATTGCACCACACTATTCAAACACAATTTACAAGTCTCTCAACAACCTTATGAGCCAGGAGGTATTATTAATTCCATTTTCCAAATGAAGAAACTGAGATACACCCTGACTGAATGACTTGTTCTGTTGTTACAAAGGAAGCTGAGCATCAGGATTAGAAAAAGATCTCTTTCCATATGGCCCATTGTTTTAGCAGTCCTGTCCTTTAGTTGTATTATCAGAAGCAGAACAAAAATACTGGCATTAATTAATAATTAAATGAACAGAAATACTCTTGCAGGCTAAATTATTGATTGAAACACAGAAGTGTGTTGTATGCAAATGCTGGGTTTAATATAATTGCATTTTCCTGTTATATGTGCCTATTTGGGTTTAAGATGCATCTTGCTGCTTTGTTGACTAAGATGGTGGCTTGAAGATATCATAGCCGTTGACTGCTCAGGGATAATATTAAATATTTAGAAGATTAAACATTGTATCAAATTCACAGTAAGTGTTTATATACTTGATGTTTGCATTTCTGATGCAGATAAAATACATACGGTTTATGTGTTCTATGTATAGGGCAAGTTTCATCCCATTTTACAGAGTCTGGGGTGTGGGTCAGTGTATATCTTTAGTCTTTGTCATTTTTTGAATTCTGGGAATACTCACACCTCCCATGTCTTGACCATGTGAGAAGGAAACCCAGATGTGCTGGCTGGATGCAGTGTTTGGGGAACAACTGGGCTCATTCCCCAAAAAATGCCTGCCCCACAAAATGCCTGCCCCACAGTTTGGCTGTAGCCTCCAGACTTCCCAAAGGAAATCAGATGTGCAAGACAAGAACCAGAGAGGGTACCAATCTGCCAGCTGTGCACACAGCTGGGTCCAGAACAGCTTCTTTGGGGTGGGCTGGAAGGAGCGGCTGTGAAGGCAGGCAATGCACAAGGAGGTGCCACCTTCTTACTCCAAACATGGCAGAATGGATCAAAGTTTCTCTATCTTAATTCATTCTTTCTTCCTCTTTCCCCAACTTGGAACCCATCCGGATAGAAAACAGCTCACATGAGTAGATTTCTTTTCAAATATCTATATCCCTGAAAGAATTAAATTGACCCTCTCTTTCTTTTGCTTTCTTTCTCCTTCTTTCTGTCTCTTGCTTTCCCCCACTTTTGTTCCCTCCCTCTCCCTTTCCTTCTCTTTCTTTCTTAAAAACAAAGTTCCTGATAAATCACATCCACGATTCAATAAATAAATCTCAGAAACACAATAAAAGGAACTGCCACAGGAAAACAGTACATTTCATTAGCAGAAAAGTCAACAGTGTGTTGCAACAGAGTTGGTAATAGTACAATAGTGCCGCTGCCTGCGTGTTCAGTTCCTCTGAAACACAGTGATTGGAGGCTGTCCTGTAAAACATTCTTTGTGTACTGGTGTAACAACCACGCGACTCTCCAGGATCCCTGCCAGCAGTTTAAAAGTACAGTTAATGTTGCAGTTAAGCATTTGATCTTTAGAGTTGTCCAATCTCTGCTCCTGCTCAGGTTTGAAAAACAACCCTAAGGAGCTTTCATTCAGTCCTGCAATTAATGGAAAAACCTAGTATTTATTGAATGATACTTTGCCCATCGTTTAGAGTGACTGTTACAAATCAACTGGCTGCCTTTCCTATTAAGTGGGCTTGGAAATGCAAACTGGCCTAAGTAAAAATTATTTTAAAGCAGACACAATGCATCAAATCTCTTTTTTCAGCTGTGCCGGTCTCTGCAGTCACCCTGCTGACCTTAGAGAACAAAGTGAACGTAGGGAAAGGATGATCTTGCACTTAAGCTGGTGAAATAGGACACAAGGGCTATTCCTGTACAAGAAAACTGAACAGTCATGGCACAGGAGGAGGCGCTGGGACATTCTGCTCTGTGCCCTGACGCTAGAAGATCAGCACTTAGCACAGCTGCAGCCTCAACAGCTCCCAGTTTGGGAATGAGCACCGAGCATTTTCAGGCAGCTGAATGGGGCCAACTGGTTTTGAGGGTTGAAGGATCTTAATAGCATGGAGGTGACTAGATCACAGCAGGTAGCATCAAAGCCAGAGGATGGGCACTGTCACTGTCAGTTCACTAGCACAGTAGCCAAGAGCAGGATGAGGCTGCATTTTCAGGAACTCTCTCCTAGCTATGAGATCTCACAGTGGAAAAATTCTGGAACTGTTGAGGAAAACTCTGTTAAATGAAATGTATTGAATCTGACTAATAAAATAATGCAGAAATGAGATGTAGGGAAGCACTAGCAGATTAGCCAAGGGATGGACTGGGTGATCTAAGAGGCTCTTCTGTCTCAAACTTCCAACTCAGTCGCACGACATCACCTGACCGGCGTTTAACTCATCACAATGATGCAACAGATGTTGTAAACAAAATTACTCATTTGTGAATTACTCAGGTAATTTAACTCTGGTTCCTACAGTAATCATGCCTCTTAATGCTGTATGTGTGCTTCCTTGGTGCTAATACCAGAGAAACATCCTATTTCGTCCCTTGAGGAGCATGTGATTTTAGAAAACAATTAGACCCACCTCTGATTCCTGGAGGTGACTTACATTTTCTTTGTAGTACTTTAAGTAATTTGCAACATGAAAACCATTGTAAAGCTTTATCATATGAAGTGGAGAAGGCCCTATAAAAAAACAGTTCTGTTTTATCACCTCACTCAGACGTGGCCTGCATCATTACTTTCAAGTCAAAGGAACCATTCTGCTCAAGCATTTAGGTAGCTCTGGGGTCGCAAGGCATCACATGGAGGGTGGGAAGGTCCCAAGCAGCTTGGAGCCTCCTCACTTGCCAGCCCTCACAGCATGCATTGCTCCAGGGACAACATGGGAGCTGGGGCATCTTCTCCAGCACCAACACAATGTTCTCCCTGCCCCGTCACTGCTGAAAGTACAGATAGCTGCATTTTGCACTGCCTCAAGTTGCTATATTATTTTAAAATCTAGACCTATGCTGAATGCTTTTTAATAACACAGCATCCATGGCATGTGTGTCCTGGGGCTCCAATCTTCTTGCTAGGCATCCATGAGAGAAGAGGAGCTGCAGGTTTGATAACCACATTTGAAAGTGAATTGGAGCAAAGTTGGGAGGATCACCACACAGTAGCTGAATTATTTGGCCAGGCACCCCTTTGAGTACGTCTCAGCACTGGGTTTAACACAAGAAATTCCAGTGCAGGTCTTTGAAATACACCCATCCAGGTGCTTCAGGCCAGGTCTGGATTCTTTCTGCCAAGATCCTCCCATTTCTTAACCCCAATTAGTCACGGTGAAAATTATCAGCTGTTTATCTAAAATCTTATGACACATCTGTTGATGGCTGATAAAAACCATTTCCTCATCTCCACCATTCCACTGGAGAAGTGTGTTTGAGTGGCACCTCCATTGGCTGGGGTGGTGGCCCCACCGTCACACCTATTGCTTGCTGTTGGCGGAGATTTTAACGACTGCAGTTAACACCGCACTTGGGAATGTTCCTCTTAGGAACTACCCCAGGCTACCAAAAGATGTTTCATGAGGTGATGTTTCCACATCACCCCATCATGAGGCCCTCATGGCCTCAGCCTTTCCAGACCCAGAGGCCTCCCAGCCCTCTCCTTTATGGGGCAGCCTTGGCCTCACGCCTGGAAATGGCAGCTTCAGGCAGCAGCTCCCCACCAGACCACTGAGGAAGATCAGACATGCCTTTCACCAGAGGATGGTTAAAACGACTGCCTCCTCATCCTCCTCACAGTTAGCGGCAGAAAGCTGGTGGGTAGAGGAGCTGCATGGCGGTAGTGTCTGCACCCTGCATGCTTTTGCAACAAGCTTTGGGTCCTGATGACCCTTGTGGCAGGCTTTAGGTCATCCAGACCCTCTCTGTTATTTATGAGGCAGAGGAGTTCAGAGATAGAGCTGGCAGAAGATGGGATTAGCATTCATGAGCAATCTGGAAACTTTGGTGCTTTCATGATAAGTAGAGAACAGCCCAAGCTGATGCCCGCCCTGCTGATACTCTGAGACACCAGACACAGGCTTAGTCATCTGCACAGTGGTCCCTCAGGAAGGAAAAAAAACGAGTCAGGAGCTGTTAAGAAGCTCGTGGCTTAGTTCAGACATACTCTGGTCAAACGGGTATGGTGGTGGAGCTGAACGTGGAGCAGTCTGGTTTACAGGCTTGAGAAACTTGGTTTGTGACACAGGCTGGACCCTCAAGCTCTATGGCACCCAGAGGAACTCGGAAGTGAAAACAGATGTAACACCTGTGCTACTGCCCGCTTTTTAAATAACACCAGCACAGTTCGTGTGTGTTTTCACTTCTTAGTACATTTTGCCACAGGTCACATACAAATTCTTTACAGAAGCTTGTGGGGATAGCTTTTGGGAAGGAGCGTTTTCCTGATCCCATTTGTTTTCTGCGTAAATCTGGGCCTGAGTTTCAGGCGTAGGGAGGGAGTTAGGGAGACAACAGTCACAAAACTGGGTGCCACACGCTGAAAAGCTGTACGAGCCTTTCGTGTTGTGAATTGAACCCTTTGTCCATTTGTCTAATACAGGTGCTTCTGTAGCCTGCCATAAATGTCACAGCAGCAAGCGGGAGGTGATGGTCGCATCTGGGGCCAACATTTACAGATCAGCTGGGCTTTTTATTCTCTCTGTTTACTTGCTTTTTTGCTTGTAGACTTTTACTCACACGTCTTCCCTGGGGGTATAGTAGCTACTTCAGACTGCAGTTGATGGTTCTCACCCATTGATTTGTAGCAAGCTTCCCATCAGAATGCAATTTATTCAGAGCAGATTAAATTCTGCCACAGATTGAAGGTGCCCTGAGTCAGTACTGTCTCAGTACTTCTGCGTGAGTTACAGTCCGGAGTCAGCACATGTACAAACAGAGTAATGTGTACATCACGTTTCAAGATACGGCTTCAGGACAGGTTTGAGAGAGTGATAAACAAGCCTGCATTAAAGTGTAAGCGGATTAAAATATGCATGGGGTTTTTTTCCACTTTTCTCTGTCCAACTAGGAGAAAAAAATACAGATAGGTTTTCTACAATTCTTTAATTTTTTTCATGTGGTCACATATCCCATGCAGAAAAAATATATCATTGTCCAGTCTTCCTAGATTTTTTAAAGGGATTTGCTAGCCACAGCTTTTTAAGGAGGAAGTTTAGGTCATTTTGTAGAAGATGAGTATGTCCGTAATAGAGAGAGAACAGAACTTGTGTCCCAAAATCATATTTCTGAAGTGGAAACAACAGGAAAGTAAAAACAATCCTACATCTGAGGGGTGGGTAAGGAAGTTCAGAAACTTCTACAGCAGCTGGCACTATGGCAGGCTTTCTGCGCCCTGCTGCACAACCCAGCCCTCCTCGCTCTGCTTCTAGCTGTGGTGTTTTTTTTTTTAAATAGAAAATAGAGAAAAGAGGACCAACCTCACAGTCCTGTTATGAAACTGAATTTCTCAATGTTGACAAAGGTTCTGAGTTCCTTGGGTCAGTATGCAGGGCTTGCATGCAGTAAAGACTACGTATATGTAAAAGTAAACACAAGTTCATAAATAGACTTTGGAAGTAGTTCTCTGCTGGATTTTATCCAGGAGGTCAAAAAATAATAAGGGGAAAGCTAAGTGTGCCTTTCATTGCACGTGGTGTTTTTTTTTTACTAACACCACACACTGTTCAGGACAATTTCTAGGAAGAAGGAGGTGGTAATAAAAGCCAATCAAAATATGCTACAGCTTTGCTGACAGGAGATAAATAGCACGTGCAGAACTCAAATTCTTGGGCAGAAGCATCATAGAATGCAATGGGACTTATTATTCCTGTGGCAAAAATCAAGTAATTGTTTGTACAAAAAGCTTTAAAAGTCTTTAGAAATATTTTAAAACGCGTTAATAATCTCTTGAGTTTAACCAGGCTTTAATTAATGCTAAAATAATTGGACTGGCTTTGAAATTCTTCCACCGTGTAACATTATCACATTTTCAGAGGTTCCCTGCCTCTCCTCCTACTTCTTTCAGTATTTTGTCTAAACCAGGATTGTGGCCTGGCATCTGTCACTCTCTTTGGTTAAATGTCACAGAGTTTTTCTCCAGGCAGTGCAACACTATGGGTGAAGCTTTACACATCTGCTTTTTGGTGGATCTGCTTACACGGGGCTGGCTGACCCCAGAATAGAGCAACAGGTCCTGACACTAACTACAGGTGTTTATTTGATGCTCCCAAAGATGCTATTGTTGCTCGGATGGTGGTGAAGCAGCACCAGATCAATACAGCAACAACCAGCTCCCCTCAGGAACAAACCTCTCCCAGGGTCCAGTGACACGACCGAGGACAGCAGAGATCCACCTCTGGCAGTGGAGCATCCTAACTGGTATTTCTGTTACCTACACAGGAATGCTCTAAAAAAACCCTATACAGGGTTTTCAGAGCTCTGTTTTGTGGATCATTTTTAATGAGTATGTTGGATGTTAGGGGCATTCCTGCATTCAGATGGATGAATGTAGGCAGCGTAGGATGAGCTGAAAAGTTTGCCTGATGTGCTTGGCAGGGTGAGCGACATGCTGTCCGGCCACCACAAGGCTGGCAAGCAGTCAGGAGGTGTGTCTGCTCTACCACTCCCCATGTCCAGCTTTCAGAGACGCTTGTCTGGCGATTTATAAAGGCTTTTTACAAATCAGAAAATAAACCACCGGCATAACCAAGTACATAAGGACACCATTTCTTAGTAGCTGTCAACTGGCAGAAGCTGGTGAGGAACTGCCTCTGCCATGTGTGAATATCCTGCAGAACCCAAAGGAGTAGCATCTTCCCTGACCTTAGCTGGAGCCTAAACTGAAACAAGATTACAGTTCCCTCTGGAGGCAGTGGAGAGGTAGAGACGATTTCAAGGATTGATTTACTCCAACACGGTTGTTGTTTTATTTAGTTGGGGAAGTGAGCCCTCTGTAGGGATGCTCTCTCTTTCCACTGAACACAAATGGGGTAAAAGACCCTGCAGAATCCTATTTCACTGCGTCTGATGTGAGTGGAGATGGAATGAATCCATGGGAGAGCAGGAGGGGGGAAGCTCCAGGGAACCTGTGAAAATTCCAGGAATGGTTGGGATTGAGGGTGCTGTCCCAGATGCCATGCGAGGAAGGGCTAAAGGCTGATGGCCTTTGTCAGCCTTCCTCAGAGGAGGCTGAAGGCTCTCTCCAGCTCCTGCCAGATGCTAAGGGGGGCCTTTGCTGGGCTGGATGCACCCAGCTCTTGCATACATCTTACGTGGGTGCTCTGTGGAAAGGGAGCCTTTTCCCCACCAGCCAGTGCCCCCTTCCCTTTGTCATCCCTCACCCCCTGACTCCAATTCACTCTTGCTGTGAACCCCCCATCTCTACCCATCCTTTCTTCCAAATCTGGCTCTGTCCCCTCAGGTTGTCCCACTAATAGTCCTTTCCTACTTACAGGCTAGAGGAAAAGGTCCCAGACCATGAAAAAGCTA
Organism: Scolopax mira; assembly: GCA_004320125.1. Classification (NCBI taxonomy): domain Eukaryota; kingdom Metazoa; phylum Chordata; class Aves; order Charadriiformes; family Scolopacidae; genus Scolopax; species Scolopax mira. Next base: position 14,457 of record BJBW01003122.1, read on the forward strand.
AATATCTGGATCCTGCAGTGAGCACTGGGCTAAAACTTAGTCCAGAATGTTTTCATAGTGCCTCAACCATTGCAGAAACCTCCCTTTCCTCCCCAGCTGCCCAGAACCGCTGAGGAAACAGTCAGGAAACTTGACCGTTGCCTCTCGAGCTGCACTAACCTGTCACCCATTAGGGACATTCTGCCAGCAGGAAACTGGACACCTGCTTCAGGCTTCTTGCAGTCATTAAGTGTTGGTATAGAATGTCTGCCAAACCCCTATTTATAAACCACCTCTTTGTCTGTCGCAGTTACGCCAAGAGAAGATGCCATTCCCCTTCTACCACCCATCTTCTATGTGTTTCACAGGCCCTACCATAGCTTTCTTCTCTGTGCTGTTTCCTGATCTGCTGAGATTTTTATAATTCTTAAAAGAGAAGGAAGAATATAAAAATCAGGGAACTAGTCACATAAATAAGAGTTACATGAAAATACTTTTTCTCAGCTATACCATTAGGGCCTGACTATCCACAACTTACTACCCTAGGTGGGAAAGAAAGAGAGAGAAAGTATATTAATTTTAAGGTTTATGGTACAGTTTATATCCAAATGTGTTGCTGCAGAAATGTTCTGTGGCCATGTTTGTGGACTCCTACTTTATAAGTCTAGTACAGCTGCTGGAGGGGAGAAGAAGGGACAGAGGAAATTAAAAAAAAAAAAAGCAGACTTCCTTGTTCCATCATTTTAACTTCACTTAACGTTACTTTTTACATGAGTGTGTATGAAATTATTATTATGTTTTTAATCTATTTATTAAATTCCTTATGACCTCATATACAGCACAGCCTCTGAATTTTAAAGTGTATTTCAGGAATTGTTATTAACATAATCCCCTTTCAACAGATGGAGCAACTGAGAAAGTTGCAGTGGGTCATTGAAACTCATCCAGGAGCACAAGGGAAAACAGCTTCATCATCCTGTCTTGGGCCAGCACCAACGAGACCAAGAGCTCTGGTCCATTTGTCAGTCTTAGCTGAGAGTCAAGTCTTACTTCACTTGTATTTGGGTTTTGGCCTCTGTTGCGCACACAACATAAAATTTCCAGGGGAAAGGATTTATGAGGATGCAAACATTTTTTACGAAAGGTCGTGCCTGTGTTGCTTTAAATTAGCCCAATTGCAGTGACTATTGCATTTCTACTGACCTTCCAAAAATGCCAGGACTCATCCAGGGAATCCAATTTAACTAAGGATCTAAAGACAGAGGATGTTTAAATACCTAAGGGAAAACTCTCCTTCAGGTTTAATCTGTTTGGTTTTTTTTTTTTTAATTAGGCTAATAAAAATTAAGGAAACTGCTGTTTTTCAAGAGAGTTTTCATATAAATATTTCTTGCAATTTATTTATAAAAGAGTATATTTCCCTTGAATTCTCTATGTGTCCTTCTACATAGAAGTCCCCCTGCAGAGGTCTTTGATTCATAAAACCCTCTAAGCAGAAGCTGGCAGACAGGGGGTGCTCAGATAGTTATGATGAAAGGAGATCCCTGAACTCCAGAGATTTCTCAGAGATATTTACTGAGATGGAGATCCCACAAAGCCCTGACTTGTACCTCTGCTTCCTATTTCTCTGCCTTGAAGCATCCAAGAAACAATGAGTCCATAGGCTCCTAAAACACTGTGGAAAAGATAGGGCAATCCATCATGATTTCCAGATTTTAAAGAAAAATTAATAATTTCATTAGCAAAGCTATGTAGAACTCCTAATGGTTTGTGCAAATGCAAATTAACCTTGACATGCTTGATGATATAGTATTTGTTCTTTAAAAGGTCACCTCTGTCCCACAGCAGCTTGCTGTATGGAGTATGTTAGCATCAAAGCTTTGCTACAGGCAGAGAGTCAGCAAAGAGAACAGTGCATTATACCCCAGCATAACACAGAAACACCACCCCTGAAATGTAAAAGTAAATAAAAGAAAACCTTTCATGCTGGTTAGCAGGTACACAAAATATCTGGATATAAGGGATATAAAGATACATACAGAATAACAGACCTTTTTTTTTTCTTCTTTTTTTAAAGAATGCATCCAATTTAATTGACCACAGTTGCTCTGCAGGCTGTTTATCACATTGCCTGGTTCCTACCAAGAGGAAGACAAATACCAGGGATCAGCCATAATGTGAGAGACCACTGGAGGTCACTTTTGGTTCAGAAATTCTCCACTTTAGAGGCCTTTTGACAGCAACACAACTGCCACCAAAGCAGAAGGGGGCACAACAGGGGTTTGCAACTCGTTCATGAAAATTTGTTGGAAAAGTATTTATTTCACTTTAGGATACTTTGTATCCCAGAAAGGCTTGAGGGCATTCTAGCAAATGGTCTTTCATGAAACAGCTATTCTCGCTGTTTTCCATATTACAGAGTTGTTAATGTGGGTATTTTGTCCTGAAAGTCAATAACATTACTAAATTAATGAACTGAAATAAAGACTATAGGATTGGGTTAGAAAATGGACATATTTACTGTCTCTGTGGCTATGCAGACACACTACTGGTTCTGTATTTAAAATGTTAAAACTATTAACCTGATCTGTGCATCAGATATCTACTGCTTAGCGCAAAGGCTCCAAATTCCCAGCTTTTGTGGCTGAAGACGTAAAGAAGGAGCAGTGATATTCTGGGCACTGTATTAATTTCTAGATTAATCCAGCAAAATTCTTACACCTCTGAGGGGTGATGATTGCTTAGATGATTGCTACAAATGGCTTCAGAGGGAGACTGTGTCTGAATAAAAAAGGTTTTTTAGACCAGCCTCCATGTTCAGCCTCTTTCTTTTTGCAGTTTTTCTTGTTTGCTTGGGCTGTTATGAAAGGGAGCTGCCTCCTGGTGCCTCCTGCTTGGGAGCAGTCATTGAATCCCTTCGTCCCCTGTATTCCCCATCTCTGCTGGACAAAGGACAATTTGCTGATCCACTATAGTGGTGCAGCTCAGCAATGACGCCAGAAAACCAGCAGTACTCCAGAAGGCTTTTGTGAAGTTCGGGAGACAGAAGGGAAAAAAAGAAGAGAGGGCAAGAGAATATAGAAACCACATAATTCCCGCCATCAAGTATTTTCTTCTTGGCCTTTCTGAAGAAAGATGGAGAATTTATCGTGAATGGGCACTGGTAGGAATGTTGTGTTTGAGTCAATGATTGCCCTTTTGTGCTCTGGTCAGTGGTTTTGATGATGAACTTCCTAAGAGACAGTAAAGCTAAAAATCACAGATTGCCACTTGTTGAAGATTTAAAACACTATTATGACTTCTAAGTGATACTACTGAGGGACAAACAGGTTCCTGACTCCTGTCCCTGAGCACCACGGCTGTGCCCCAGAATTTCAGTCACTGAAACCTAAACAAAACTCATGCACAAGCACACAAAATTCCTGCCCATGGGGACAGTCTCAGGCCCCAACAGGACACAATGCAAAGAGACTCTGCGAAGCTGACCAGAGACTCTCCTTTGCTGTCAGCTTTGCAGGGAAACCACCCCAATACAGATGCAGCGGTGCAGGATCTAGTGGGAGGTGTCCCTGCCCATGGCAAAGGGGTTGGGACTCAATGATCCTTAAGGTCCCTTCCAACCCAGACCATTCTATGATTCTGTAATTCTATGACATATGCAGTTCAGTTTGCAATTTCTTAATTATTTTTAGCACCACAAGACCATTTGCTCCCCTTTCCTTAACACCGCTCCCATATATATAATTTTGAGCAGAAGCAGATGACAGTTCTGCATTTTGCCATGAGTGCACTTCTCTTGTGCTCTCCCCAGCTTGTGCCCATTAAAACAAGAGGACACATGTTCTGGGGTGCCAACACCATGGTCTCTTTTCATGTGCAACCCATTATGGCACCTGCACCCTCGTGGCTCCCTGAGTGACAGTGGTGGGAAAGGCTCAGCTGATGACAGCCCAGTCCTTATTTGCTTGCGTGAATCAATTTGGTTGATTCACAGATTCACAGGTTTGACAGAGTTGTAAGGGACCTCTAGAGATCATCTAGTCCAACTCCCCTGCTAACATTTGGAGTAGAAAGCTCTTTGGGAGCCTGCAGTGTAAGCACCAGACCGACTTCTGCTGATTTTCAGGAAGCTTTTTCTTATCTCCCTGAGATAGGGGACTTTAAATGGAGAAAAGTTTTAACCTTCGCCATGACTGGTAAAAGCTTTTTTTTTTAAATGCAAACATCTGGAAGTGTGCAGCAGGAAACAAATACGTATCTCTCTTGCAGAAATCTCAGATTTTAAGGCAGCCCTGGTTCTTGGAGATGTGTTGGTGCTTTCTACTTGTTTGGACTGGGTTTTTCTTATGTGCTCCATTTTAAGGAGTGTTTTACACTTGCAGCCCAGCTCTCAGTGTAGGCTCAGGGGCTCAGTCAGGGCTGTGAAGCTCATCCCTGGGCTGACCAAAGCCCTGGGCACCATGACCTTGACATGGTGGAAACTCCTGCTCCAGGTGAGCTTCGGCTGTCACAGCCCAAGAAATAGGAATAGGAGAATTGGCAACAGAGAGGTTAACACTCCCCTTGCATTTACATCAGCATGGGATAAGGTCCCTTCCAACTCTAACCATTCCTTGATTCTATGATTCTATGAAAACAGCCCACACCATGGACCCTGCTGAATCCTTGTGCCTGTCCCATCACCCTGCTGAATACGATTGCTCTCTGCCCCAGGCTGGAGGAGCAGAGATGTTCTCCACATGTGACTGTTTGGGGCAATATTTGGTTAGAAGAGCAGCTCCACAGCCACACTGGGACCCCTCCAGCCCGGCTGGTGGCCCTCCCTGGAAAGCTGGCGGCACCCATATAGCCTGACACATCTCCCCTGGCACAGCCTCACACCATCCTTCACTGGCAAGAAAACCACCTGCCCTGCAGCACAGTGGTTTCTTAAAACCAAAATAAATAACCCCTGACTGAACTGGGGAAACAATGAAAAATCTGCAATCCAAGCAATAAAGGACCTTCCTCCCTGTCCCCACCAGCATCCCCATCCCCACACATCACGCTCACAACGGGTGGCCAACAGCAGCATCTGACACCAGCCCAGCTGCCACCACACGCCCCACGTGTCCCTGTCCCAGTCACAAAATGGGAAGCCAGGTTTGCATGCCTGGCTCACTGTCGTCTGGCCACGGCACCCCCTTGCTGCAGTTGTTATCCACGGCCTGGTTTGGCTTTTTGGTCTTGTGTGGAAACGAGCCATGGTGACCCCACCAACTTGCTGGGTAAATCCCAGCAGAGCAGAGCAAACAGGGCGTCACAGGGCCACCCTGCAGTTCATCAGTGTCCGACCATAGGGACCAAGGGTGACCGTGGTTTCAGGGAGGCACAGATGAGTGCAGGAATGGTCCCTGCCCTCTCCAGTTCCCCCAGCCCCACTTGTTTGGCAAATATTCTCAAATGGGATGGCCAGTGTCAGGGCCAGCCCTACACAAATGGTGAGATTGGCACCAGTGCCTCACCAGCTTGTCAGATGCTGTCTGTGGGTTAGTAGAAAAGGTGCAAGAATGGGCTAGAGGTATCCACCTTTGCATTACTTATGCAAAGTTGTGGCAGTAGCTGTAACACAGAGGATTTATAATTATCTTACTTTCAGAGGACTTCTAGAAAGGCAAATAGTTAAGGACAATATAACTTAAATAGTATAACTTAACAGTATAACTTAAATAGTATAACTTAAATAACTTAAACTTGGGTTTCAGGTCACGCTGCTCCGGCAGAGTCCTCCCTTCTGAACATTCCCATTTCCAACCATGCATCTTAATCACAATTTCCTGATGAAGCTTCACCTGCCGTCACATTGCCAGTGACTCTTCAAGAGTGGAAAAGGCAGATTATGCAGGTTTTTAAAGTAGTTTTTTTCTTGCTGCTTAATTTGCTTAGTTACCAATGAAGCTGTCTTCTTAAGTATCTTTCTGTTTCAAGTCTAAGGGCACTTGTATTTAAATTCTAGTACCACCATCCCCACCATGTTATATCAACAGTGCATAATTTATTTGTTATTTTTTCTTTATTCCTCCTCTGAAAAGGTCAGAAGTGTACAATCTCATTCATATCCTCAGAGAAGGAAGTCTGTGTGAAATTATATTTGTGTGGTCCTCTTGCAAGGTCACGGTAAATGAGAGGACATTTTGGGGTCTAGATGCTTACAAGACCAGATTTTTGCTTCTGGAAAAGCAGAAATTACTTCTGAATTTTTTGATCACATGCGACATTTCAAAGCCTAAGGCTCATGTGTTTATCTTTGCATAACCAGGGAATCATTTTATCAAAGAGCTCTCAATTATCAGCTTTTAATATTCTCAAATAGATGTATTCTGCCATCCTCCCCAAAGACTGCAAGTTTTCTCTGTGCTCTGTGATACACCAACATGCAGAATCACTTCAGTAAATCTATGGAGGCAAACAGTTCTTTTCTGAAGTCCTGAGCAGAAGCTCATTGTCAGCAACTCCTAAAGGCCAACAGTAACAGCTTCGGCACATCTATTTCTATCAGAAATCCAATATGCTGAATAACATTGTTTATTTAATTTGTAATGAAACTTACACAATTGATGTGTAACAGAACAGATTGTTCCATGGAGCAGTGGGATCCATGATTTCTCTTGACAACTTAAGAGACTTCTGTGTTAAGGAAATTCCCAGCAAGAAACTTAAGCTGAAGTACTCATTGTACAAATGCAAAGTCAAAATATTGTGTAGTACATCTTAAATTTTAATAAAACTGATAGCCAGAAATCCACTGACATTGAAATTCTAAAAAAAAAAAAAAAAATCCCTGCATTTATACTCAGAGTTTAGTTTATATTGAATGCAATTTAGATGTTCCTTAGAGCTCCAACCATCTGCGGACTATTCAGTCCCTGTCTCTCCACATCCAGCCTCCATTCTGCTCAGTGTGATGGGGATTTTCAGTGGAAATAGAAAGTTTGCACTCATGTTTAACTAAGAAATCAACATCTATAAATTATCTTCCTACCCATCAAAAATAGACTTTCAGCAACACATAAATATTGTTGCCCACCAGGAAACCTGTGTCCTGATAGTGAGAACAACTGGCACTCCTTTTCATCCTCCTTACACAGTCCTCCAAAGATAAGGCTATTTTAAATCCACATTCCTATCATCAGCTAAACCAATTTATTCTATGTCTTTTGCCTTCAAAAAGAAATTGTCTAAATGAGTTATTTAAATCCTTGTGTACCTGCAGAAAATACCAGTTTCATGCTTATACATACATTTGTGCCTGACCACAAACACTTGGAAACCATTTCAAACATTGATATTTCCAGAAAAATCATAGAGGTGTATGTCTATAGAAAGTTATGGAAAGGAAAGTTTATGAAATGAAGCCTTAAATATCAATTTCAAGACATGAGATTGTATTTTAATCACTTTAATGCTTTTCTTTCAAAGTAATTAAAAGCCTTGGTTGTACCCCTGCATCTTTTCCTTAGGGAAAACTTAGAGAATTCCCGGACCATTCCGTAGAGCTGTTCCTATTTCCACTCAAAGCCAGTTCAGATGCATTCTTTCTCTTTCCATCAGAAAACCATACTGACCCACATCCTCTCTAGTACCGTTATGCATCAAGCCCAGATCTTAAAACACAGGACCATGCAATCACTGTTAGTGGACCATCAGTGCAGGCTGCATCTATCATTAAGGCAGCTTGTATCTTACTATAAAAATTATGGCAACCACTTCTGTATTTGTAATAGTGGTCTCACTGGCTCTTTTTTTTAATGCCTTCAGAGCAAGTATTTATGCTATTGTTTACATCATTTCCCCTCCATGATACCTAGAAGTGTCAGACAGGCAGTGAGACAGCAAAGCCAAGAGTAGAGAGCCAGCCCGGTTTTCTTGCAGCGTCTGACATACACAACAGAAGCAAAAGAAAGTTTTCCTGATTCCTTTTTTTTTTAAACCTCTGCAGGTAGAACTCAAACAGAAAAACCTAATCATTAAGGAAACACAAACTTCAACAGGAGAGTTAAAAAAGCTGACGATACTCAGTTCTATTTAGGTTCACACAGCACAGTAACTTTTTTTCTAGAGCTTTAAAATTAAATTTATGCAACCTTAGGACATAAGCTCTTACCCAAGACCAAGGGGAGCCGGAGGGGGTCTCTGGCTGCTCTTCCTCCTCAGATGACATCCTGAGCTGATCGTTTTCTTCTACTTCTAAAACCACTTTCAGTTTTGGCTGTATAGAAAAATGCTGCCTTCAAGATTTAGCTGTTGACAACAAAGCTCCAGAGAATATAATTTCTCAGTGATCGTGTTTGCTTGCTAATTTTACCTGCTGAAGTTCTTGGAAGCACAGTCAGGGCAAGAAACCTGAGCTCAGTAAACCAGAACATGCTTTCCTTGCAACTGACTCCTCAAGTATCCTAATTAAGTCATAAGGTTCGGTGAAAAATTAGAGTCTGACAAACACAAATTCGCTTCCAGTCGGTATCCTTACTTTCATATGAGATGTTATGGTCAGACAGTTTTCTGGGCTATGAATTCTGTGAATGGAATACAAACAATTCTCACTGCTAACATTTTATTACCATCATTAATCATATTTTATATAGATTTTAATGGTTTAATTTTGTTTTCAAGACAGGTTCTTAATGTCAAAATCTAATTCTGCCTTTCTGCACAGCTGCACAGTTCCTCAACCATAACTGTATGGATGTGAAGGCAGCACAGCTCCTCTGTTCTTCTGTGCAATCCAGTTTGAAAGAGGGTCATTTTCTTTTCCATTTGTCCCTTTTGATCTTCTGTTTCTGTTTGGTTTGGTACCAGAGTGTAGGATCTAGTTATTATGGATCTCACCCCATGTGACTTCAGACAAACTTGCCCTGACACCTGTAAGACCTCTGGTTTCATATGAAGGAACTGCCGGGTCCAACATATTGAAATGACTTCTGGTGGCTGAAGGAATGGCAGCATTGTCCCCAAGACCAGGCCTGGAGGAGACTTTGCATCTTGAACCAACCACTCACTCGCAGCTGTGATACACCTTCCAATTCACAACCTTTAGCTTGAATTTTATTCTTCTTATCACTGTTCCTCTGCTTACAAGGCATCTGGCTGCAGTAGCTGGTGCTGTCAAAACCCCTGAGCCCTTCTCATACATCTCTGACTTTGGGCAAAGGCCTTTAAATCTTTCCACTGAGTTGTACAATGCAATGGGCTATTTATAGCACAGCACAGCAGGAGCGTCCTAGTGTCAGCTACGAGCTGATAGTGATTATCAAAGGGACCAATATGCCCAGCAGTGTTTGACTGTTAACCTTAAGCTAAATGCAAATCCAGTAGGTAGGAAAATAATTAAGTGGTGGAAAAAGAGAATTTTGGGAATAGAACATTGAGTAGAGAAACAGCCCGGTGCTAGCCCGTGGTCTCTCATCACTGTGAGCGTCATGAAGCTGGGCAGATTGTAAAGACAGAGAGGGACAAAAAGTGACAGCCCTCCCTGGTAGCTGGCAGCCCACCAGGCATTGTCAAATTGAGGATCACAGTTGCACAGGCTGTGGTTTGACACTGTTGTTTTCAACAGCAACATCAGCATCAGCTGAACTTGTTTCCCTTATACTCCTTATCCTAAACTACATCATACAGGGGCTTTTAAAGTCAGAAACAGTTTCCTAATTTATTCTGGGGTCTCAAGAAGAGCTGTAGCATCCCAGCTGAAAGGGAAGCTCACTGCTACATGAAGTTGACTTTAAGATTTGGGAATATTGGGAATGAGGTGTTATTCCTGTGCATCAACCAAAACTGACACAGCTGCTGATCTGCTGCAAAAGGCTTCCACAGCAAAGGGAACATCAATTTGCCTCATAGGACAAGCACTGGGTGCAAGCAACACCCTCTTGGCTCATTGGGCTTATGGGAGCCCACTGGGTTGCTCTCAGCATTCCTCCTGCACTGTCACACAACCTCCTGCTGTCAGCTCCAACCTGCTCCTGCCATGGAAACTCCACCGCTCTGGGCCACTGGTGCCAGTCTTATGGACTTCCCACCTGATGGTTGACTTAGGGTCACAGAGACATCTGGAAGAGACATCATTTTCAGAGAAATTGATGCTTACTTTTATTCTTTCACATCTCACATAGAAACTCAGAATCTGAAGTGGCCCAATAGCCAAGTCCCTCTCAAGTTGTAGGCTAACACTTCCAAGAGAAAAGAGCACAGCACTTAAGTTACCAAGATACTTAAGTTACTCATTTCTGTTGTACACCAAATGCTAAGACTGTGAGCACAGAAACCCATTTATCAGCTATCTGACAGATCACATTTTCTTTCTGGAACAATTTTGGGGGAAGGAAATTCAATACAATTCTTTTTATTTCAGGTAAACAGGGAAATGCCACACCTAATGAATTTCAATGGCATTCCTGCTTCTGCTGAAAGCTCTATTCACTAAACTTAAAAGATAGGAACCACTGTTTGTTGAAGTAATTTTCCACTGCCCCACCCATTTCTTCTGTTAAATTTGCTTTCAAGCTGTGATGGGTTAAGTATAACAATCTATCAGAAATACTCTTTAAATCATTGTAATATGTTGCATAAGGTTTACTTATTAAATTCTTTAAGAAGTGGCCATGCATCTTTCCCAACACACTGTATTTCTGAAGCCTTTGTCATGTTCTGCACTGCACTGAACTTTTCTGCTTTCACCAGGAAGCACGAACAAGTACCAGCATATCTTCTGTGCAACATACATGAACCCAATGACTGCTGTTCCGAGATCAATGCATCTGATAGCCTGGTACCCTATGTCCAAGGGTGACCATCTCCAAACACTTCTGATCAAGAAGTCCAGAAATGGAATAGTAACCAGCTGTTAAAAAAGAACTTTCTCCATAGTTTTCATAAATTAGTGCACTGGTTTTCAGCCTTTTCCCAAGGTTGCCATTCCCACCACCTCTGCTTTGGTGCCCACACAGCCAGGCCACTGTCTCTTTGCCTCCTTCCCACGCTTCTCACCAGCTGCTTTGCCTTCACTTCCTTCCAATTTCCCCGCTCTTGGTTCTTCAGAACTTTGCTGCTACTTCCCCAGTTGGTGGTTTCAACCGAAGACACATGTGAAACACAGGGTCTGATGCAAAATTCAAGAAAGATATTCTCAGACTCACAGTTCTCATAAGCGTCACAATGGATTTTGGACTCCTGCTCAGCTCGTAGCCTCTGTGAGATCCTGTAGGAACAAATTTCATTAAATAATTATGCAGTGAAAATAGAAAACTTGATGTCATTTTCAAACATTGCCAAATGATTTCACTGCATGGTGACACAGGGTAAACAGGAGCCAACTTTGTTTTATAAACAACCTTTGTAAATGCTGTATCATGAGAAAGAAAAAAATAGTTTTAATCATCACAGAATATTTAAATATAGTAATATTAGATCATGGTAACCTTGGTGTGAACTTTATTTTGCTGAACTGATAAGATTTTGTCATCTTATTTTTAATATATATATAATATATACTACACAGATAGTATAATTGTTCAATGTAAAGGTTAATTAAGATATTTTCAAACACAACCACAGCTCTACTCTACTGGGACAGTGCCACTCACCTACAACAGTTTAACTTTAGATTACTGTGGTTGTTGTGGATGTAGCATATGGAACTGCTCTTCTCCATTTTCTCTCTGTAGTCTTTTGCCTCATAAACACCCATGGCAATGTATAGCACCTTGGTACCTGAAGCAAGGCTATATTAAGAAAGCAAGAATAAAATCTACCTCAGTTAGCTGCTGAGTTATAACCCTCCTGTGTTGTGTCTCCCACAGAAGTAAGATTCAAGATGCTGCATGTTCAGCCCCAACATGAGCCGAGTGGGCCATTTCAGAGTGGTACAAGAATAATTTAAGTTCAAATAGAAAGAAATCATGCCATCACCAAAAAAAACAGATTCTGTGTGTTTGAAAAAGAACATTCTGCATAGGTATGTGATGCAGAATTAAGCCAGTGATGATCATAATACCCTATGAGCCAATAACTACATGTTCTCCAACCTGTTACTAGAGTCCCTATAATAGTAGGTAGCAAAAGGTAAGAACTCACTTTCACATCTTTTCTGTTGTCTCTAAGTATAAAGAAAATTGTTCAGTTGCTGTTGGCAATGCCACTCAGCCTTTTCTGTAGCAACTCCACACACTGCTGGAATAATACTCCTTACTATGTGCAGAGTTTAAGGGTATAATCAGCACATCAGTGATTTAACAAGTGTGAAGAAATTTCCTTCTGTTTCTATTACTATGTAAATCTAAATCAAATATTTCTATATTCTTGAGGATTTTAATCGAAAGCACATTTACATATGAGGCAGCTTTATGAAGTCTCTCCTAAAATTATGTCAGTTGATTCCAAACCTCTTTTTCTCACTGAGCAGGAGTCTCCCTGTTATATCCAACACCCCATCACTCCCTTACCAAATAATATGTCAGCAGTGGGCAATGCCAACTGGATTATTGCCTCAAAACTCACAGAGTTCTGTCCTCCCCAGTCATCAATGGTTATTTTGGGGGCTGTCAAAACAGGACTGGAAATGTGATAAAACCTTTTGTTTTGTGATAAAACCAGAACCACTGAGTATTTCTTTAGGTGAAAACTGGGATATGGGATAAAAGACAGCTGACAGGCAGAGGATGTATGCGACTAGTTCTACATTTCATTGAAGAAACTTCATTTTCATTTCAACCTCATGAAGTTCAACAAGGCCAAGTGCAAGGTTCTGCACCTCAGTTGGGGGAATCCCAAGCACAAATACAGACTGGGGGGAGAATGGCTGGAGAGCAGCCCTGAAGAGAAGGACCTGGGAGTCTTGGTGGATAAGAAGCTCAACATGGACAGCCTGTGTGCGCTCACAGCCCAGAAAGCCAACCACATCCTGGGCTGCATCAAAAAGAGCGTGGCCAGCAGGGCGAGGCAGGGGATTCTACCCTTCTGCTCTGGTAAGACCCCCATCTGGAGTACTGTGTCCAGCATTGGAGCCCCCAACATAAGAAGGACGTGAACCTGTTGGAGATGCTCAGAGGGCTGGAGCACCTCTCCTATGAAGGCAGGCTGAAAGAGTTAGGGTTGTTCAGCCTGGAGAACAGAAGGCTCCAGGAAGATGTTACAGCCCCTTTCAGCACCTATAGTGTGTCCTACAGGAGAGATGGGGTGGGACTCTTTATAAGAGAGTGTAGTGACAGGACGAGGGAAGATTTCAATTACAGAGGCTTGTACATTCCCTGACACCACAACAGGAGGTACTTCCTAGGGAGAAAGGGTGAAATCCCTTACATTCAAAGTGTTCAAATTAGCTGTAATGCCCCTGCTATTCAAATACCAGATACCAGCACTTAAGGGCTTATGAAGGATGCTTTGAGAGTGGAGAGAGGATAGTAAGACGGAAATAATGTCACCTTCCCCATAACCTTCTCTGTATTTGGATACTGTCTTTTGCAGAAGCTGAATCATAAAATACTTTACCCTCTGACACAGAACACAGAACACACTATCTGCAGGTGATAATAGCAGATGACTAAACCAGCAAGCACGGAAGGCACTAGTGAAGAACACAAAGGCTGAAAAAGTCTAAAGGTATTCAGGCAATGCCTTTTGTTTTGTTTGCTACTACATTATCAAGTCAATCCATGCGATGGAGAGCTCCATCTTCTTGCCACATCCAAAGTCATAAAGGAAAGACTGAAAGATCTGTTTGCATTGTGGGCAGAGGCCAGATTCTCTTGCAAAGACCACTGGAATTGAAAGGTGAAGATTTTCCTCCCTTAAAAGGGAAGAGAAGGGTGGAGCCAGGACCTGGGTTCCCAACCCTGTGCATACACCTATGGTAAACAACTGCAGCACAGGATGCCGGTCCCACCCAAACAGATTTGCTTTTATTTATCATGATTATTTAGATTATTTTTTTGTATTACCGTATCACCTCAGAGTCCCAGTTGGGCATGAACCAATCGTTGTCCCTTACACTCTAAGGAAGCTCAGCTTGTCAACTAGGTCAGGGACAAAGAAACTTTTGGATGGAGCTCCCTGACTCATCCACCATTACATTTTTTGCATCCTATGAACAAAACACCAAATTTTTCTACCACTTCGGGTACATAGCTGTTTGTATGATGGGAAGTAATTGCATTTTGGTTACACAGTAAGTGCATCTCTGGTCTTATAACAGGATGTGCTTCATCAGACAAGCAAATTTCACCATATACAATTGCTTGCTTATATACCCTATGATGGAGAATGACTGCACTTGGTCACATGATAGATGACGGCTGGTGAGGCCAGCTCCTGCAGGTCCTATCCTGTAGACAGGTGGGTGTCAGGAAGGTAACTCAAGGAGCAAAAGGTTTATGGTGAAACAACATTCAGGAATATGATGGTTTCAGCCCACTAACAGCTGCATTTTGTCAGAGTTTTGAAGACTTTCTGGCAAAAAAGCATGTAAAGTATGTGATTTATTTTTATTTATTTATTATTATATATGTTAGGCCTTTTTTCAGGTGCTTGGTGAAAATCGATGTCGAAAGACTTGCAAAGCAACTCACAGGTCTAAAACACAGGGAAAGCTTACGGCCACTCGGTGTAAGTTGGTTAAGTATTTGGTTCCAGGAAAGGATATTTCAACCTGCTGTCTTTAGTTCCAAGTTCTTATAAAAACTCTTCCACCTTTGAGGCTCTGTTACACTGTAGGCATTAAGCAGTATTGTAGTTTCTCATCAGCATTTCAGGTCACTCCTTAGATAGATATTAACTGCTTTCAGCCAACCCTTTTGTTTTTTCCCTACAAAATTGTGCTATACATCACCAAGACAGATGTCCATGCAGCATCAACTTTATTTGTAAAGGATGGATTAGACATGAATGACACACATTTAGAAAAGTTTAAATTAACTAAACAACTGGTGAAATCTGAACAGGTAATACTATTTACATAGGACAATGACTGCCTTCCTTCCCAAAACTTAAAGTGAATTCTCACTCTGAAACAAGAACAATGAAATACAAAACCACACTGATTTCTAGCAGTTGTCTTGTAAATAGCGATCTACGTCTCTCAAACTTGCTGAACTTACCTTTTCCCTGTAAACCTAAATTATCTCTTTGGTACAGTCATACTGATGTTTCCAGTTCAAGGTCAGTACTGTTATGGCCTCAGCCACCTGACAGCCCTTCATCAGTATAAAATCAATGATCCTCTCATCGCTGTATCCAGCAAGAAAGGACTGTCAAAAGACTAGATATCTTCTGATAATATCGATCCTCATCCGTCCTGTACATGGACTTAGTGAAATTAACACTGATTCTATAAAGACAAACATGAAGTTTGCAACTCAGAGAATATTTCCAAAAACCTAGACAAAGACCATGACCACCAATTTCATATTTAGAGTGTACAAAATACTGTGATGCCTGGTGCAATTCTATAACATGTTTTTAGGTTTCCACCTGAATTTCTCAGAGAAGTAGACTCTATTTTCTCACTCTTTTGAAGCACCTTGGCAAGAAAATATCCCCATAAAGTGTATTGGGAGTGGGAGTGAGAGAGCATCTCATCGGCTGTCTTGAATGCACTGAGCCCTGCTTGAAGTCTGCAGCCAGTGCGACAATTTAATCAGACACCAGAAAATGCCACTGCTCAAGATGTAATAAGTCACTTTGAGGTCAGTCTCACCATTCTGCCTCTTCAGTTACTCAAGGCGTTTCAATTTCAGGTTTAAATGTTCAAATCTCATTTTAAAATTTGCTTTCTTGACTCTCTTCCTTAAGCTAATAAAACCAGACATACAATTATGCTTTTATCTCAAGAGTCCTGTATGTCAAACTATCCAGTGTAGCACCTGTTCGAAAACTTAAGGCTCCAACTGAGTTCCCACTATTAAAGAAATATACTTTACAAATCTTCATATAAAAAGCCTACATGAATCAATCAGTAGCAGTATACTACAAAACTGAAACAATTCCTCTTGTCTTGTGCCAACTGTTAGATAAATAATACTTGTAAAACAAAATCTGCTCCTAAATTTACATTTCCTATTTCTGGCATGTACAAAAAGTTTTCTAAAATTCTTGCTTATGAACTTGCATTTGTCTTTCTCGTCACAGAAGAAGTGCACTATTGACCTCCCTTCTGATCCAAAATTATTTCCGCCATGCGGAATAGTAAGTTTCTGCACCTCCCTCAGGAGTTAGGAACAACTTCCATCAGACAATTAAATTTGAAAAGTCACTTCAGTGTTTGGAAATACAACTGGTAAATTTGATGATTAGATATCATTCTAATGAACCACAGAAAACAGTCCTGCTTCTGTTCAGAAAGCAGAGCCTCTTAAAAGTAATTTCATGAGATGGTGGCAATTAGTCTCTTGTTTCATTTAGGAAATGTGTCTCCTTTCAATTAAATATGTCGTCCAGTCAGGAAGAAAAGTGGTCTGTCCTCTTTTGCATTGGCAGTCTGAAATTCATCCCGCAGTCGGAACTGCCATTCATCTTCCAGCTCTAGCCGGACAACAGTCTGGCGAAGAGAATTGCGATCTTGACAAATCACACACAAGGTGGCACCTGAGCAAAGAGTTAAAAAGAAACCCATGTGAGTATCCCCTTTGTTCTCAGATCACCCAGCTCCCACCACCCCTCAGCACATAGAACTCCACCACTTTTACAACAGGAGTTGTTATGAATGGGCTTGGGAGAAAATTAAGACACTCATGTAGGACTAAGGAAAAATATGTTCTTCTTGTGTAACTTGAGTTTACTAGAATACTAGAATACTAGCATTCATCTAGTGAACAGGACTACAATACGTTCCCTGCTCTTTAGGGTAAGGGAGGGTAAAACTGTCAGGTCTGAGGAGGTGGTGATGGATCCTGGCAGAACACAAGATACAGCCCTACATCCTATATTACTGTTCTAGCCCTGCCGATCACTGCCTTGTTGAGTGAAAACCTCACTCATCAAAATATTTACACTCCAAGTCAGTCACCACAATGGCTGACTACACTCTTTGCTGACCAGAAATGATCGATGTCCTTATAACTATTCACAAACTTTAGCATTTTTTAGATTGGTAAACTAATATGCTGGTAAAGAAGTATCCAGTCCAGCTATGGAGCTAGGCAAATCCAGAATGCCAAAGTAAGAAATATCATATTTCAGTGAATAATACCAATTGTCTTGACTGGCATGTTGATACCATTTTAACGTGCATGCACTATTTCCTGGCTTCTGAGAAAAGTGAGCAATTAAGAGGAAATAATTACCTCACCAGCATTCAATAATCTGAACAAGAAATGGTCAGGTAAGTGGAAGTGCTCAACACAAAAAAAAAAAACTTGAGAATATAATAAAAAGAAAAAAGACAGACAGTCATGGGGTGTCGAATACTTATGCATCTGGTTAGAAGGTCAAGTAGACTGCCAAAGGAGATGGAGAAATCCCAAAACAAATACACTTTCTGCTACCTTCTATAAAAATTGGCTGGTCTATGCAAAATGAAACATATTGATAACCTCTGGTCAATCAAAAAATGCAGGACAAAAGCATTGCTTTCATTTGCAGTTGCTCTGATAGCCTTGTTAGAGAAACTACAGTCTAATTGAAATACAGATGCTGCTCCAGAATGAGCACAGACACTGGCACTCATGCGGCTTCACTGGTGCATGCAGGTAAAAGCACTGTATAACCCAATTTGCTACACACACCTACATGAAACACTATTAACTGCAAAAAAACCACAGCTGTTCATAGCAGCTCTGCCTGTTTCAAGAAGACATTTGCCACAGCGTTCTTCCTCCAGTGACAATGATGGCTGTGAGTGAAACAAATCCCTAGAGGGCTAAATCACAAAGATAGTAGCAGAACAATCCAAAAGAAGTTTGCAATGTGACTGCCTGAAATACAAATGGAAGTTAATTGTCTCCACTGCATTCCGCTATCATAAGTACTACATGGAGAAACTGATTATTAGGAAAAAAATTTAAATGAGCCAGCTTCTATTTCCAAGGATGATAAATGGATTTCTATGGAGGCTTGTTTATCACCCATTTTCTATCGAAAATTAGAAAACCTGCAAGAATACAATAGGTAAATGCTTCATATATAAATCTTAACAAATTCAGTTTTCAAATATAAAGTGAGGAGCTATGCACATACAGTAGGCATAATGATATAGAGCCAACATTCCTCCCCACTTAAAAATCTGCAGAACTTCCAGTACCACTACATACCAGTTTACTACAGTAGAGAGACAGCATGTCCAAGCACCAAAGATGGGTGGAATGTGTAAAGATAAATACGTATATATGCATGTATATTATAATATAAAATACATTTTCCCCCAGGTTCCCAGAGACCAGGTCATATAATTGTCTGTAATAAAATTATTGCCGCTCACCTTTAAGAAAATGAAACTTCTTCAAAAAGCTAGCTACAACAAAGGAGTCACAGAGGTATAGCAGGAGACCGCTGAATGTCAAACCAGATGAACTGATATTCAGAGAGTGAGGCCGAGAACTCATGTAACAAACTGCAATCTGATTAGGAGAGGGGAGACAAAAAATTAACATTTTTCAAGCTTCTATATGAAGCCAAGCCTTGTTATCACGCTTTCAGCATTTGCACCTGATTCAAATTCAGGCTTGCTTTCCAACTTCAAATATTGCAATCTTTATAGCTGCTTCCTAAACGTCCCTCTAATTATTAAAAATCTTTAAAAAAAGCACTATTCCTAACTATGTATTAGTAGTTACTAGCAAATACTATTATTAACATGAGATTTAGATATGATAGGGTTTGAAAGCTGCAGCAACAATAACTCCACGCAACCATAATATTGTGACCTGCCCAGCACAGTTTATCTACACGTGAGTATATATAGTAACTGTACAGTTACACATGCTTCATGCAGTTAGAAATGCTTCAGGTCATTTTCATTACTCAAGTCGGTAGAATTATGATATACATAAATGCACAAAATTTCCTTGTCTGGTTTGTTTTTATGGCTACTCCCCAAATCCACCAGGAACCAGGAATATTTATAGCACCGTTCCAGGGTTTATGAATTTAAATTAAGGAATCTTCCACACAAGGCTTTGTTTCCAAAGTGCCAGTGTACTACTTAGTTGGGGCAGACCCTCATCTGTCATAAAACAGCATGATTCAGTGGAGGAAGGCTGACCCACAGCAGATAAGACTCTGCCCCAAGATGCCTATATTTATCCATATCCCTTCAGTCCTATTGTATCATATTCCAGCTCAGGTAACTGTACTCATTTCATGTGCTGAATGGGTTAGAGATGAAAGGATGCAATAGATGAAGACAGTAACAGTACCCTTCCACAGAGTTTGTTTTTCCAGAGTTCAGCCAGAAAGGAAATTAAAAGATAGAGTTCAAAATGTCAAACCAGTATATATGGGAAAGTCATTACACAGCGCTTTTGGTAAAGAAGTTTAGTAAATCCAGCAAGACAACATTTCATTTAGTATTCAAGACAGGCAAAAAGGTAAAAACAGTTTCTCCCTCCTGAACACCATCACCGTAGTACCACATTTCTATCTGACCTATGTTTGAGTTTAAGTATGGCCTTGGCTTTAGTTCCAAACTCATCTGAGAGATCCAACACCTCCTGCAATCTAATGCCACCTTCTCCCATTCTGACTCTGCTTGGTATTTGCTTCACTGCTTCAGGTTATCAGGCAAAAAAGAATTAAGAAATTTGTATTTTGAAGTGCCTTCTAAGGGATAACTAGCATTTCTCTTGTGGAAGAAATTTGTTGCAGGAAGGGCCAAACACTTCTTAAAGAGAAATGTCCTCAGTGTGAATTCATAATCTGATATAATTCACAGACTATATTACTATTTAGGACAACTCTACTATTGTTCTCCATGTACTTTTTTTGAAGCCTCTAACAGTACTTCTATGGGACTAAAAATTTGATTTTAATGTGATAAGGATCTAATACCTTGTTCTTCAAAGGCTGTGTAACTATTATTAAGCAAATCATGAACGAACTCATCCAAAACATAGCCTGTACGTTTCCAGAGCTGCTTGAAGACTATTTTGTTCAGTACCTGTGGCCCCAAGTTAAGGTAACAGTCCACGGATAGCACTGGATGGCTGTAATTCTTCAGTGAGAGAGGGAAGAAGCGATGGCTGTGATACTGGAGGTATTTCTCAAGGAGCAACTGCGCAGGTGCTGCCAAGAAGGTGTGCTTGCTGTCAGGAGCACAAATGTACTGAGCAGGTGAGACTGAAACTGGAGTGTCAGATACCTATGAGGAAAAATACTTCCAGTACAGATCAATCCTGGTCAATCAAGTTGTATTCATCTGAATTTTGGGTTGTATAAAATATAACTCTATCCTATAAGTCTAAGAGTTACATAAGAAGCAAAGTCATTCAGCCAAAAATATCTGCTGCCAAAAAAGTCTGAGTATCACAGAATTACATTTGTATTTATAGACCCTCTAGGATTTCTTGTTTAATCCCACTCCTACATAACAAGTCATATGAAAATGAGTAATTCCATAGCTATAGATTAAAAACTCTACCTGTATTGTAAAGAAACACTTTAGGTGTTCTTAAAAGTTTTAAAGGAAAATTATTAAGGAAAGGTGCATTTATGCCAAGAATATTGTGGGTTCCAGAAATAAAAAAAATAAAATAAAAAAAAACCCACCAAGAAATGGCAGACAAACGTACTACTGGCAACTGGTGTTTCAACAAAATACCTCAGCTCTCCTGGTTACAGGGTACATAAAAGAAACCTGAATTTTAACAACAATGAAACAGAAGTCTCAGATCCCACCTTAGACTTAATGTGGAATGATCGCTGCCCTCCTACTGCAATTTGCTTTTTCATAACACTGAAGCGATTGAAGCGGCAGATGAGGAGGCCAGCGCTGTGGACCCGCAAGTTGAAGTCAATATCATCACATGTAAATCTGGAAGGAATAAAATAGTAGCCGTTCAGAGGAATGTCTCTCATCACACACCAATGAATACAAGCATGCAGGGTCTTGGATCAGCACTGTAGAAAGCGCAAGTGTCAAAAATACTGACCTTCCACCACTGCCTATCAGTCAGAGAAAGAGGATTTGTAATAATAAAAGCAGGCTAGAATGAATTCCAGAAGACCAGAATGAGGAAGAGAATCACTTAGGGAGCGAAAAGACCAGAAACACAGGGGAATTTGGAAGGAGAAAGCTAGTAAATTGCCAGGGAAGAGACCCAGGAGTTAAAATATTTTCTTTGCATTTTACTACAATAATGCAGTCACAGAAAATAGCTACATACATTACCACCCCAGACAAGGTCAAAGAAATTAATTCCTTTAACTTCCAAGGAAATGGATGAGACTCTACTGATCTGCCAAATGCAGAGAGGTCTCTGGCTACATTTTTCCATTAGAATATAAAGAGACAGTATATTTTTTTAATATTCTTTTACAGAAACAATGTCATTTTAGATTTGAGACAAAAACCACTTGAAGACAAGGAGTCTTTTCTTAATACACCAGAACTGCTGAGATAGAAATAAATTATGCAGAATGAGGCCAAACATCCCTGAGCTGAATTTGATCTATTTTATAAATAAAATGGAACAGAATAAAATGTAAACTTCTAACGCGGACCAAATTCTCTGGCCTTTGGAAAATTCAGACTCAGTTCTCCATTTTGCATTTAGATATTACATAGTAAAGCAGATGATGTGCAGAACCATTGGATTAAAATCCAGGGCTCAGATTTAAGAGAGCTGAACAATTACCACAACAGTTAATGTCAGTGAAAAATGTAGCATTTAATTATATGCTTTTAAAATCTTGTCTTTGATATTAGAAATATTTGTGCAAATATTTGGTATCCCTGAATGTCAGCATCTCTGTGTTTTAAAATGTACTTTTTTTCCTTGCCAGCCCAGGCTTGGAATGTCATATAATACTGTATCATGCTCAACAGCACCCACACAGAGGATTATGGAGAGCCAGGCATGGTTTAGAGACACGGGAAAGGGTGGTGTGGTCTGGCATTCATGACATTTTAACTTTGCTGCCTGTACTCATAGCATTTTCGCTTTATTGTCGCTCTCTTCATTAACCTTTCACAATGCTTCATAAGGAGGAACAGGGAGACAACCTGGGACCACAATTCTGTGCTAAGAAATTCATAGGAGCAAGTTTAAAATGCTCTTTTAAACTGTCAGGGTGGTGGCATTAGAAATTTAGGTCATCTGTTTATCCACAGAACAATGAAAGCAGAAGTATTTCCCTGCAGTTATAAGTAAACTTGAACTTCAAAAGACATCTTCCTGCGACAGGGGAGTTCTTCTGAGAAGCACAGTGACATTCAGTTATCTAAGTCTAGGAGTGTAGAACTGTTTTAGATTACATGGGGTATCCCACCTAGTTTACAGAAAATCACATTTAGATTTCATGTCATACATGTCAGCTCCATACGGACATCTTGTATATCCTGAGGTGCCTAAAGACTGGTTTTAGACAAGTGAATCTCCCCTCTAGCAATATCTACATCATGCTGTTTCAATAAATGCTGTCCCTCGGGAATGGGGCCAAACTCACAGTTTATTTCACATAGATCAGTGAAATTTTGTGAGGTGAAGTACAAAGGGAATACAGTTCTGGTCACTGTGGTGATACTGGTCACTGTGGCAATATTATAATCTGATACATCCTATGTGGCAAAGTAAATGAAAAATTAGGAGTTCTGAGACAACTGAGTGTGAGAAACCAAAACCAATGTCGATGAGGTTCATTTATTCCTTTCTTCTGATTGTCCCGATGAGCACACATGCAGTACGCTCCAGCGTTGTGCTCCTCAACGTGAAAAAAGCCCAGTTATATCTCAGTTCCATGTCACAACAAGACGTGGTTATGTACCATTCATGCACACACACTAGTTTCCTTTGGAAGCTAGTCCATGCAAGTGGGCAGGAGGGAAGTACAGTGTTTGCCAAAAGGCCACTTGGACTAGACAACTGTGGGACTAGTGCTGCAGACACACCAGTGTGACTGCCCTTCAAATGTGACTGGTTTATTTGGAACTATGGAGATTAATGTCTTTTTTCAACTGCTAGGAATTTGGGAACAAGTTGAACTGTCAATGTGAAAATCCAATGCATCCAATTAACAACTTCCCAAAAAAGCCAACAAGAACTCCTCTGAAAATTCCTTTCTTCAGTTCATTATCTCTATTGAAAGATGCTACTGATTCACGTACCTGTTCTGATTGTACTGTACATTCTGTGTCAGATCGACATTCAGCATAATGAAATCATGCACATGGCAGCAGGAGAAGGGTTCCTTGATCTCAGCACTGTTTGTTTTGCTGGACCATTTCCTCATCCCAATTAAGGCATAGTGAGTGATGTTGGGAGTTGCTTCAATATGTTGCATAATTTGCTTCAAGGAAACATTCCTTTCAGTCCACGTATAGTCACTACAATAATTACAAAAATGTGTGAATTTTCAAGTATATATAGAATATTCAGAATCTCATTCAGCTGAAAAGCAATTCTTAACAGTCAAAAGTAGTTATCAGTATTAGGTAGATAACTTCAATGTTGTCTTACTTTACTGCAACTTTTTGTCTCTTGTTCTAATCAAAACTTTAACTAGTGCTTATGGGGTGGGGACTAGTATAAATATCTGAAACTCAGTCTGGATCTTTCAAAATATTCACTCAGATATGTACATTTTTAAAGTTAACTGGATAATGTCCCAAATAACTCTGTGAGGGTTGCAGACTTTATGCCAGAACTTAAGTGCAAAGTATAAGATCCTCCTAGCCCACCCCTAGAGCCCATAAATCCCAGTTTTTACTGCATTTAATTCTCTTTGAAAGTTTGCTGTAAGTCCTGCATAGCACTGTTCCAGGCATAGATAAAAATATCTAGTACAAACAATGTTCTAAAGTAATGAAAATAAAAATACTTGTTTGGGGATTTGGGGAGCTAATAAAGGAGTCATATAGATGGGGACTGACAAAAGAGTCAGAGGCAATCAGTTGCACAGAGAAGTCTTTTAACTTCCTTAGAAAAATCCTGTTAAAAATGTACGTGTGAATGCCCATGCTTGTCCAGCATATTGTTTACAGAGTCTGGAATCTGCAGTCCAAGTAACTCTAGTTTGACCGAGTCAAGCCATAGCGCAAGGGCTGCAGGGCACTTAAATCCTCAGGGGACAGGAATGAAAAACAGGCACTAAACTATGTGCTATGCAACATATGCTATGCCCATTATCCGGGGAAAATAATATTAGGCAAATATTATCTGCTTGTACAAGGTAAAAGTTGTTGTATATCAAATGTAATTTCAAAACTGATATGCAGTGAAAGGTTAAAAGAGATCAGCTGAAAAAGCATCTGTTACTCTATTTACCTTTTCCTGTCTCCTGAACAATCCACTTCTACTGCATTCCACATAACACAGGAGTCATCTGAAATGACAATGAAAGGCCAAATATCCTGGGGTTTTATCCCCAGCTCCTCCTGCCGATTTCGTTCAAGCTCCAAGTTATGATAAGACAACTCTTTTATCAGGAAGTGTGCAGCACCTGAAACAAAGGACATAAGCCATCAAATGAAAAGTAGGGGTAGAAATTATTTGCTTTTAACTTCGAAGCCTTTTGAGGTGAGTATTTCTGCAGCCCAAGGTATGAATCACTCTGAAGATTTTAACAACCTAACTCTCCCCAGAGACAACTTGCTTTGTCACTTGCCAGGCAAGTGACTTCCAGAACCCCACTGGGAAGCACATAAATGCTTCAGATTTCTGTGATAAAGATTTGTTCATGTCTTAATGGTTTAGTGACTGATTCTTAGTGACAGATACTTGGCTTCACTAGCATCTCTTAGTGCAAACATCTAGAGATGTTGGCTGACCAGCTGAATAACATAGGAACAACTTCCCCCGACCATCTACTTTGAAAGTTTGTCACTACTGGTATCTAGAAGTTGTCCCAGCAGCAAAAGCAAGGTGCTGAGTATTTCACAGATATTATATTAGCAGAACCTATCTAAGAGATGTACCAAATCAGTGCACCACTGCCTACGAAAGTAGTACATAACTTATTTCCACAAGGAAACAGTAGGTAACTCCATCTGGGTTAACATCCTCAGCTCCCTTTAAAATAAGTAGAGAGTAAGCATTTCTAGAGTGCAATTAATCTAGCTTTATTATTACCTGGATTAATGTAATTTCATTTTAGACTGTGACACAGTGTCTTTAAAGAGAATCCAGATCACCAAATCCAATATGTTGTCCACATGGTGTATGTCTACATTTCACTGTTAAGTAACAACACTGAAAGGATCAAGTCATGTGTCCACATTTGCTAGAACTTTTTGTTATCCTTACCTACTCCTGCGCTGTTGAAAATGCTTGGAAGAACAAGCATGATGTGGTTGGGCCAATACTTCTTATATATGGCCATTTCATATTCCTTGACTACTAAAACATGCAAATGACTGGCTCCATCCATTGCATGATATAAATTGAAAAGTCCATGTTCGTGACGACCAGTGGTGGGAGTAAAAGTGGGGCTTTTTATGTAATCTTCATTCTGTAAATAAAAAGAAATGTGGATTTCTGTATTAAGCTGGAGGATGTTTAAACACAGAGAACCAGATGCTTCAGGAGAATAAATCAGATCCACTGACATGGGACAAAACTGCTACATTTTAAATCAGCTTAATGGAAAAATGAACAACTTTTGTAAAAGCTGAGAAAAAGAAAACTCTATCACTTAGCTTATTCAGCTGGTGAGAGCGTGGTGAACTGGATAAGACTGCTAACCTTGACCTGCCAAGTGCACAGGGACCTTGAGGCTACATCCAGAAAAGGATTTAGGTCCATATGACATAAGGTAGTAACAAACACCTTACTCCAAAACTGCAGTACACCCTTTTCTGACTGGCTATCACCCAATCCTGAATGCATTGACACGCACTACATGCTTACAAGTTTGATAGTACAGATTCTGAAAGCCCTGTTTCTACAGACATCCAGGAACTGTTCCAGTCTGGGCAACCGATTTTAGCCTGGTTCCTGCTAAGGTCATAAGGACCCTGAATGAAAGTGTGCCATTTTGCAGAGACTCTCCAATGCACAGTTAAGCACTTCATATTTAAAACGGCCAAGGCACAAGTCGTGGATTTGATACCAGTGGAATTCACAAAAGAGAATTTAAAGTGGATCATTACAAATATTTTATAACAGTTTAATAATCTAGCTTTATGTCTCACAGCACTTTTCAAGCATGCAGAAAGAAGCAAAGGAAGAATAAAAGGTTTTCGCAAAGCCTCAAAGCAGGTCAGTGGCAGAAGCAGGAGAAGAATCCACAAGGACCCAGCACACAGTTCTGACTGGGTAGCCAAGCATGGGTTTATTGGGTGAGGAAGAACAGGAGGTTTCATCCTCACACTGTAGAGAGTGGTACTGATGTTTTTAATGGAAGCTGCTTATTTTCACCAGGATATAACTGTTCCACTTATTGCTTCAACACTCCAAGCAGAGTGGCCTGAGCAAGGCACAGCTTCATCTTAGACATGGATACTAGGAATCACTGTAAAGGCCAACGGTGGAGTTTGCATGGCTTGTGAGATGGATAACCTTATAAAGTGTTTCCTACAAGCGTGAAGTGATTCTTTGGACAGCCTTGAAGCCATGACAAAGATTCTTTGAAGGTTATTTTTACATGAAAGCAACAGTACATTTTTGCAGAATAAAACAGGATAATCCACTGCCTTCCTCCACAGTAAAAAATTGCTTCCTCTTAGTAACTGTATGAGAAACAAAACCATGTCTCTGGGGCTCACTTCTGAAACCATACTCACTTTAACTTCTTAAACCCATAACCAAAGATCTTTTGCTGCAGATAAAGAGTGTTTATACCAAAGGATCAAGCTTGATAATGAGCAAAAGCAACAACTTAAGGGTGACTTGATAGTTTTGCTTCAGGTCTCTCCTTTCTGGGAGAATATACAAGCTTAGTATTAGGACATCTTCATTATCTCTTGACAGCAGGACCAGAAGTGCAAAAAATCCTAATTCTTCATATTGCCATAAATGTAATTTCACTGAATTTCTCTGAAATCTTTTTAGAGTTGGAAGGGACTATATACCTACCTTATCTGTGACTAGTGGCAGCCTCATGCTTTCCAATTGTCTTCCTGGTTGGCTAAAGACAAAATGATGCTCCTTTGACTTTGGAATAATAAAATGCAGCTGGATCTCTTCTCCCAGCATAGAATAGGAGAAGGCAAATGCATGCAGAGTGGACTCATAAAGCTGAGGATGGAAAAAAATAGGATCATTTCAGTGGTTAAAGTCAACTTACAAGGTCTCAGTGTAGTCAATACACATTTATAAACCAAGCAGACTACATTAATACACTCAATACCATATAGACTACATCACTTACTGTATTGCATTAGATTTTACCTTATGATTAACTATGCTAAGCAATGCTCCCTCATCTGGAGCATACACTAGGAAAAACATAAATTAAACTGTTCCCTCTTTTGAAACCATTGTTTCAGCTTCATCATGCAGATGGTACCAATATTTACAAATAGGCTTTCCAAAATCCTAACACATCGAAAGCAGTATTTGCATTGCTAATACCTTCTTCCTCACATTCTAATAGGCAGGAAACTGGAGGGTTATTCTGAGCAATACCAGTCTTACATAGACTAGTCTGTGCTGGACCATTCCTGCACCAGAAGTGACTTTTGCAGTTACTCAGGTGAAAATGTGAGCAAGGCCCAGTGGGAAAAGTTTACTGGGAAAGTTGTTTTAACTGGTAGTATACATGTAGGATGCAGGTTACAGCACTGAATAAGCTAGTGTAAATGAGGCAAGAGTCAGTCTTCTGATATCTCCAAACCTGCAGGCAAACACCAAGAAATAATAAAATCTGTAGATCATCTGATTTTAACATACACATACAACTTGTAAACCAATTCAAAAACAGTGAACGTATACAAAACCAGGTTTGGGTTGTGTCTGCTTCAGTTTTTGATCCACAGAGTAGTATCCAGAAATCTTTACCTGGTACCTGGGATTGAAACCCATGTACTGATGACACTGCTCACAGTGATGGTAGGTGTTATATGCTGCATACTTGGATAATCTCATCCTCATTGTTTGACGGTGTGTATACATATCCTCCTGTCTCCTGCTCATTGATCTGTCTACTAGAAAAGAAACAACTGAAGTGTAACATATATTCAAGGCCAGAATGTATTCCCTTGTGACAAACTGTTTCTGTCATTGTAGTTTTAGGAGCAATGGCCGGAGTTAACACATGCAAAACAAACTAAGAATTCATTCTGAGCATAGTATGCTTTATAGATTATATACAACAAAAGGGACTACAAAGAAGTAACTGTAAATTCATGATTATAATAATTCTGTACAGGTTTCACATAAGGCTGAGGTGTAAGCAAAGACAGATTATTAAAAGTATTTCTGTTGCTCTTGCTACTATTGATGTTTGCAAAAGTAATAAAGAGTTAAAAAGAATCTTATGACAGGCATTTACTGTCCTATGATGGACATCACGGTAGATTATGTGAAATGAACATGGCAAATTTAGTGATTTTGCTCTTTAGTAAATATCCACACTTATAAATGGGCTCTCCTTTATGGAAGACTGCAGGAAGATGAGATGTAATTTCTGTTGAAAAGGACTTCTATTATGTCATTTTGCTAAACCTTTCACTCAGATTTCCAGCATCAGATCAGGTTGTTCAAGGTTATTCCTTTTCCTGTCAAGTTTTGAAAATTACTGAATGGAGTTTTCACAGTCTCTCTGAGCTATCTGTTCCATGGTTTGACTACTTTTATTCTGGAAATATTTTTCTTACTATCTAATTATAATTTCCCACGTTGCAACCTGTCTCACATCCTTATGCTGCCTACTTATAATATTTTGCATCTGTAAATTCCCATTGCAGTTCCTTCTGTCCTGTAGAGGAAGGGCATGACATTTTCCTTTTTCTAGCCACCAGGAACCTCCAGCAACTGCTGTTACCTTTTACAAATGAAGGATGTTGGCCAGCTCCCTCAGCATGTTTGGATACATCCTACCTATTCCCATGGGTTTGTGTATGCCCAGCTGGCTAATCCAGAGGACTAATTTACACCCCAGTACTCCAGGAATCTAGATCTGGATATAGGCATCTCATGCTTTCCAAATCTAAAGCAGAAGCTAAAAAATAGACTTATAAACACTTTTAAGTACATAAATAACTTTACATAAGTTCATTGCTACAGAGCAGAACAACTCTACTACGTAAAAACATTCAAATACATAAACTTGCTATGGAATCAGAGCTTTTTTAATGAAGACTACCTCTATTCCATAAAACATTTATAAGGCTCATAATTCGGTGCTTCATCTAGCAAACTTCAAATCTTTTTGCACTATTACTTATTCATAGTACATTCACTGTGCAATTCTGATAATTTCACTCTGTTTAAAGGTTTAACGGGATTCTTCTGCTAAAAACAATAAATACATATATGTGTACCAATCTAGATTTTTCAAATTCTAACCTTCACTGTTTATAGTCTGAAGCTTTGCACAAATCAGACTTGCATCTTCATATTTCGGGTCATGGATAGTGTAGTCAAAAGGCATCTTCTTAAATGTCTCCAGATCTGGCCACATACCTCCAGGCTGATGGTAATATTGATCAGAGTCTTCTTTCATATCTGTGATATTGTTGAAAAATAAGAATTCACATAATTATAATTTTTAAGCTCTTAATATTGCTATGGCTTTGCTATGCCTATTATTTCTGCATCATTTGTTCTTAATAATTTATTTAAATATTTCAATGCTGTAAATTAATTGCAAAGGTGAATGGCATAGAATGTACAGACTACCAGTTTTCAATATAATGTAATAATTTTCTAGTCTCCAGAAGCAATTATTTTTATATCAAGAACTTACTAATGTTGATTTCTTCCTCATCATAAACATCCACTTCTGTCAGTCTTATCAGCATTCGGGACAAAATACTGAGGAACTGCAGATAGGCACCTGTTTTCCCTATCTGTAAATATATAAATTAGAAAATACAGAAGTAAATAGGGTATTGAATTGCTAAATGTAGTATTGAATTTACTATTTTCCATATATGTCAAGTGAAATTTTCGTTTTGTCTCAACATTTGAGAAAGAGAGGTTTTGAAGCTGAAGCAAGAGTACGTAAACGCATTTTAAACGGTAGCTTGCCAAGGGTGGAAAAGGGTACCATTAACCCTCTTGAGAGTCAAAGAAGCCCTTCAGATGCACATGGTAGATCATATGTTAGCAGACAACTTTGTTTTATCCAGGAGTAACACATAAAAAATGTTACTTTGAATAGAGGAGATAATAGCATGGACTATAGTCAACCCATGGACCAGATGTTTATAACTTCCAGTCTAGGTTCTTATGTAAAATCCACTGGGACTAATGAGAACCTTTTTGCTGACCCTGGAACAAGGTTCCAAACTTGGCTGAAATGTCTATTTATTGGTAAGCTAAAAAAAAATTCTTATTTTTCCACATCTGAGGCAAACCTGATGGTACTTTGTTCTACTAGAAAATACTTCAGTGCTTTTTCACAGGCCTGTGATTTCCTTTATATGACCTTATGAATGTACTTTAGAAAGTGCCTCTGATCATCATTTCATCAAACACAGGCTGGCCACACAGACAACAGTTCTCTATTTTCTAACAAATGAAAGATCATCTGTCAAAAGTATGCAACCTCTTCCCTCAATACTAGGTATTATCCATGTGAAAAACTAATTCCTACTCTGTTTGAAGTACATACTTAGAATTGTCAACAGAAATACAGGCTGAAAAAACTTACCTTTTTTTTTTTTAACCATTTAAAACTTACTCAATCAAAATAATGTAATTTTTCTTTCCCTGGGGGACCAGTCTTCACCAATGGCTTTCAAAAATGTACCTGGGAGGGACTTGGTTACAACTACCTGGGACTCAGATAAACGGGATCAGTTGTCACTTGACTCAAGAACACACAAAGCTATAGGCTTGAGTCAAAAACAAAACCACAGGACTACAAGTGCTAATCCCTAACCACTAAACTAAAAACATATGTATTTATAATATTCCATGCATGATATCTTACCCAGTCTCGTTATCTGTCACATAGTACAAATGTACAATACAGTACTGCGAGCTTTATGAACTGTTAGATATTAGCAACTCTCTATGTAAAATGCTGGTGAGAACTTGGAGGAATCTCTCCACATTTACAGAATCTGCCAGCAGTGAGGTCAGGCTGAGCACAAAGAAACATTCATACTGGGATTCCATTCACTTCTACATTTGCCTGCATTTTCTGCTGAAGAATCATAGAATCATCTAGGCCAGAAGGGACCTCCAAAGGTCATCTAGTCTAACCCCCTTGCAGTCACAGGGACACCTCCAACTAGGCCAGGTTGCCCAGGGCCTCGTCAAGCCTCACCTTGAATGTCTCCAGGGAAGGGGCCTCAACCCCCTCCCTGGGCAACCTGTCCAGTGTTCCACCACCCTCATTGGAAAGAACTTATTCCTAATATTCAATCTAAATTTGCTTTTCTTCCGTTTAAACCCATTGCCCCTCATCCTGTCACTGCAGGCCTNNAGGCCCCCCTCAGGTACTGGAAGGCTGCTATCAGGTCTCTCTAGAGCCTCTTCTCCAGGCTGAACAACCCCAGCTCCCTTAGCTTGTCCTCAGAGCAGAGGTGCTCCAACCCCTTGAGCATTTTTGTGGCC
>BJBW01003123.1:1003-14511 GCA_004320125.1 Scolopax mira
CCAGAGCAGGTCGCACAGGAACGTGTCCAGGTGGGTTTGAATGTCTCCAGAGAAGGAGACTCCACCACCTCCCTGGGCAGCCTCTGCCAGGGCTCTGCCACCCTCACAGGAAAGAAGTTCCTCCTCATGTTTAGGTGGAACTTCTTATACTCAAGTTTGTGCCCATTTCCTCCATATGCTCTGAGATGACACTCAAGATGAGGTGTTCCATTACTTTTCCAGAGATGGAGGTGAGGCTGACCAGTCCTGCTTCTTGCCCTTTTTGAAGACTGGGATGACATTTTAAGCAAATGTTTTAGATTTTGGAGCCAAAAGAAAGATTTTTTCAAGGTCATTAGCACGCATGGTAGAATATAAGTTCAAAATCTTATGAAACTGAAATCAACTGTGCTCATGGAAATGTTGGATTAAAGAGGAATAAAAAAGCCAGTACCTTGCATGTAACTTGGCAAGAATGAACAAAGCCTTTCACAGACTGTGTATTCCACTGTTCACAACCACGTCAAGAAGAATACTTAAGAATACTTAAATACAGGCATTTCACTGATTTCGATGAATGCACAGAACAGTGCACCTGCATGCTTACCCTTCTGGAGAAACCACTTAAATCACTCGACACACCAATTGAGAGAATAATTTAAGAGATTACCAGAGGGGGATTATTTTTGTTCAGCGGTTTATGTCTGAATCTTACTTCCTCACCCATCTCAGGCTTTGTTTGACTTGGAAGAATCGTGTGTCTGCTCTTCTAATAGAGATGACTTTTGATCAGGCTTATCTCTTTAAAAAATTCAACTCTCAATGTCTGTTCCAGACTATGAGCCCAGCTTCTCCCTCCTCCTAGGCACAATTTGGTAGCAGAACTCAGTGATACTCTAGTTCAGCTTTCCATTTAAAAATTCGCAGTTGATATAACATCATTTGCAACTGCTTTTGCAGGCACAGCATCTCATTTATTGGTGTAAAAGCTTAGCAATGCAAATAATATATTCCATATACAATGCAGCCGAGGATGTGAGAAGGCAATTAACAGATATAATGAAGTTTATGAAAGCTCGGTTTACAAATCCAAAAGAAAAATCTCTGTCATAGCAGTGCCAGATATGGGAAGAAATGTCAGGTTGGAAAAAACCCGAGACATTAAAGGGAGCCTCCATTAGACGATTCTTCCATTGAAGAAACCAAGCCCTTAGTCCCCAAGTTTAGCACATGACAAATCATGGTTTTGCTGGTACTGAGTTTCTGTAGCAAATCCAGTCGCCTTTCTCCTTGCCTTGCTTGAAGAAGTAAGTGAGCACTGAATCTCTCAATTGTTCACACCGACTTCACTTCGGCGTGGTTTGCTGTTTCATAGCTTCCCCTTTAAGCCTCTCAACTGCCTTCCATCCAAACATTAACCCCAAAAAAAGGAGAGCAATCCAGACTTCTGAGCACTGAGCAGACCAATGCGCACATCTTAAACTTTCTGAAGTTTAAGCAGATCTTAAATCTGGCTGAACTTCAGCTTTCTGGTTTGCATTTAGTCAATAGTCACAGTTAGAAAACCTCTTCCTGGTTTCCTTTTAGCTGCTGTTTAGAAAAACAGCACTTGAAATACCCGAGTACTGCATCTTTTTCTTGATTTATGCAACTGCTTACTTCCTGAAACTAGAGACTTTGAAAGCGAAAAATACTTTCAACCCCTCCTTGAAGATTCTCTCAGCATATCAGAAATGTTATTTTTTTTTAACATGGCACTGTATTTGTCCTTCTGAGCAGCCTCTGCAGGCTTAGAATATAACCATTCTGTCCCAGTCTAAATGGCTGAGTAAATTGTGCTGGGTAAATTGAGTTCCTGTAACAGAGAGGCCATGAGACCTGTCTAGAAGATCCCAGCTTCTGAACGGAGTCATTACTGTTACCAAAGCTTCTCTCAAGCTTCAAGGGCTAAAGAAGTTCTTCCACCTCAGTGATGCCATCCATAAATTCAACTCCAAAACTGAAGGTTTAGTAACATGGTTTAGTGATGTGGTTTTTTGTTTTTGTCAGAGTTAGGGTGATGGTTGGATGATCTTAAAGGTCCTTCCAACCTAGACAATTCTATCATTCTATGATCTACCTACGGGTGACTAACGCACAATCCATCTGTGAGGGAATAAAGGAGAATCACTTCTAAATCCTGAATTTGCAATTGATTTCCTAAGTAAAAATTCATCTCAGGCAACACTTTTGCATTGTAATTATTGTGATTGTCGTAGCCAAATCTTTGGTATTTGCCCACAGTGAAGGTTCTCCAGATGGCTACAACTCTGCCTAGCCAAGAAATAAAATGAAATGCCTCAAGAGGTATATAAAAAAACTAATGCGGTGGAAAAACCCAAGTCTGTTCTCAGATGAACCTTTTAACCTGAGGGATGGGGAGCCATATGCAAACTCTTTTCCTTTCTTCACTCAACCACTGAATTCTTGGAACAGACCCAGGGACTGTTCCAAGGGACCAGACCCTTGGAAACCAGACTGGTTTTGGGGGTTCTTACAGAACTTCTGGTAGCAGGTTGGCAAGTTTACAGTTCCATCAAGCTGAGGACACAAATGAAGTCAAGTGTCTGATAAACCAGAACAGTTTTCTTGCCATTGATCTGCAGAATAAAAAGGGAAAGCAGGTATGTATCACCACTGGACATGTCTTGCACTGTCCCATCCCAATTTCTTCTGCACATGCCTAGTAGATCTTGCCCTCTGTGAGATACACTGATGAAGGATGAGTTGAGGCATTCTTAGACCCTAACAAGAGTGAGGGGGGCTCTCAAGAGAATCAAAGTGCTTCCAGATATTTTACAGGCTGGAACTTCAATGCACCCTGATTACATTACAGATAAAAGGCAGTTTTGAGAGTACATACAGAAACACAAAATCACAGAATATTCATGGTTGGAAGGGACCTTTGAGATCATTGACTCCAACCACAAAAAACAAAAACAAAAACACAAAAAAAACCAAACAAAAAAACCCCACCATACCCACAACCCAAACCAGCACATCTCTTGTTTTTAGATGCCTTACATAAGAATATATTGCCTCACATAAGAATATATATGCCTCACATAAGAATAAATTTAGGCATCTAAATAATTTTCACAGTCAAGAGTCCTTAATCTGTTGGTTTTTTTTTTTTTTTTTTGCATTTGTTTCCCTATGTTGCTGGATAGAAAGCATTTTTCTACTCAAAGACCATTTGACTGGAGAGGGCTGGGAATATAAACAGGCATTCTGTGTCACACATTGAACTTGGCAGGAGAGCTGGCCTGCAAGCCTGATGAGACAGATATGTAGAAATTACTAGTACAGAAAGAGTTAAAAATGCAGAGTACTGTTATATATTATCTAGTCTTTCTTCCAGACTTAATTTCTAATTATATCTTAATGCTGGAGAATGGCTGGCATGCATAAACACAAACATCATTTATTCATCAGTAATCTGGCATTTAATTAAAATATTACTGCATTCTCATTGAGTGCATAAGGAAGAATATTGTAGATATGACAGGTCAAAAAATCCCTGCGATACTAACAGAGTGAAAAAACCTCTACTACTGAAACTTTCCTAAATAGTATTTTACAACATAATAGTTAAGGAACTAAAATAATAGGACTTTATGTACGTTTTTCTATCAGCAAAAAAAAGATTTTATAGTCAATAAAGCATGTGTCACAGAGAGAGTAAGCAACAGTCCAAAGCTGATCTGGATACTGGGGTTTCCTTAAGAACCAAGGAGATTCGAGGTTTTACCCTGTGTGATTCTCTCACCCACTCCACCACATGCCTTGTTATGTTCACTAGGTTTTCATTTTCCTTCCCAGCAGGGAGGTTACTGCTGGTCTGGGAAGCTTGAGTGGAAAGTCATGTTGATTCACACAGCTCCTAGTAACTGGGCTTGACGGGTACCAGCCACAGTTCCTGAGCATCCCCTGGTATTCATATCTATGCCTCTTTCCTCCACTTCCAGGATCTTTCTTCCAGCCAGGGTATTTACCTCCTTCTTTCCTGGCCCCCTTCTTTTGTCCAAGACCACATCTTCTTTCAGGACCTCTGATTTTTCATCACTCCCTTTTCTCTCCAAAACCCCCAGCACCCATTTTTCTCAATCAAAATAGTCTCTCTGTGTAGAAGCACAATGTGAGCTCAGCCTCCCATCTCCTTATTAATTGGAGGTTTCAGGATGTCCTATGATCGTTTGGTCCAGACATCATCAAAATAGACAACCACCTACTACTGACTGCAGCTATCAAATAGGAGGCTTCTGCTTGAAAGTTCAACATTTTAATTTTGGATATTCCTATGTGTGTGTGCCATTATCTGATACCTGCTATTGTTTACAATTTAATAAATTTTTTCCTTACAGCAGTAGCATGTCTTAGAGTGTCCTCGCATAAGAGGCAATGTTGGTAGATGTCTTCTTCTTCTTTTTCATATTAGCATGCGATGACTACAAGGCTATGCTAAACAGAGTTCTTATTGATGTGAGTTTCCTTAAGGTCGGTTGCTAAATGCTGGACTATGGAGTATTTTTCTCTCCTGCATTTGGAAAACCATTTGAATTTTGGCCAGAAAGTGTTTTTGTAGTGAGGACTCTCACTTTATGCAAGAGTGAACGAATTCTGTAACAATGACAATGACAGCAGCAACAAGAACAATAAATAACAAAGTGATTAACACGTTCAATATTTATGAGCTCATGTTCGATCTCTCTTCAATTCCAAATTCTCCAAGGTACAAAAAAATGTCACCCAACATAGCCTTTTCCTTCCTAAATATTGGAAGATATTTCATCTGCCAACAAAACTCTTAGGATAGAATTCACCTTGTCAAACGTCATCCGCCTCAGAGTTTGGAAACCTGCCTGAGCTGATCTCCCTGTGGTCCCTGTAGGCCATCTGTACGCAGAGAGAGGCATCTCCAGTTCATCCCACTGCAAGACAGGTGACCACCTGGCTTCATCTACTAAGGATGGAACTGAACAAATTAACTCTGATGAATGAGCAGGAATGAATTTTCCTGCTTCGATTCACTACGTCACACTTAAAATCATGCACATTTTGATTACGTAACTGAGAAACATCCCAAACCAATTTTTAGGTATTCAAACCATGTGCTAAATGTGACTCTGGTTTAACAAATCTTAAAACATGGAGAGACAGTAACAGCTTTACCAGGACTGAAACTGAGAAGTTTTATTATGAGCGTGAACAACTGGAAGAAAAGCCTAACAGTTCACAAACAAGAAATAAAGAAAGGAAACTCCCGATGCCTTTTCAGCAGATTCCTGTCTTTTTTGCAACCTGCAGAGCAGTCTCAAACCTGGCTGCACAGGAACCAAGATCAAACGCAGCAGCAGAACAACATGTCCCCCCGCGGCACTAAACTACTCAGTTTTGGTCAGGACTAGGAATAACTAAGGAGCTGCCTTTCCTTGTCCTGGATTACTTAACAGAAAAACGCTAAAAATGGATTATTCCTACCCTCCCATCTTCTTACCAGCTGAAAGGCTGTGACGCAGCAAGATTTTGCGGAAACAGAGAACACATTAAACTAAAAGTATGTTTATATTGAAATTATCAGGTGTTCAAGCAGTTCCAAGGCAACGGTTAATTAAGTGGGTGTTTTGCATCCATTGATCCCAACAGCTGTCGGTTACTTTAGACACTATCTGAACTCAAATGAACTCAAATGCTGTGCCACTGGAGGTTGAAGTACCTGGTTATGGTTTGGGACTGGGCAACACCAGTTGCCAAAGTCATTTCAACTACGAACCAAGTTTCGAAGCAAGAGACAAAGAGAAACCTGAGGCAAAACTGGGAGAATATTCTCAATGGCAGAGTGAATACTTTTATTGTTATCTTCAAATTGCACTCTATTTTCCTGCCAGGCTTTCTTCAGAAACCTTAAGGCACGAAGGGCACCCCTATTTAAAGCATCGATATTAGCTATTTAACAAGGTCATCATCTGAAAGCAGCTCAGATTGAAGAATATCAGTCAAATCCTCATCATATCAACAAAACATGCTTTTTATGAAAGCTATCATCTGAACACAACCAGGAGGTCAAAAGATAGAAGAGATGTTATGCTTACCTTTCTACTTTCTTTTTTTTTTTTTAATTTACTTTCTTGGTTGGTTGGTGAATAATTTAGACAACTCATTTAGAATTCAAGATTCAAAATATCTAACCTTTATATTTAAATGATGAAAATAAAACCCTCCATAAAAAGTAGACTGTGTTGTGTCATTTGCAAAAGGCTTAGCAAGGCTTAGAAGGTAAAAATACCCCTATTTTAGTGAAAAATAGTAAGTTCCTTCAATTAGTCAAATTTGATGAAACCTGACAAAGGCTTAATTATATGTCCATATTCCCAATTAGAGAATTTATCTTACTCTATTTATATTAGAAATTTATTCTGAAGGGAAAAAACCCCACAATACTATAAATAAAATTAATCTCACTTGCAAGTAGAACCATCTTGCCACTTAAGAATTCTGAATTGTGGTGAATTTCTTTCATATACTTTAATTCAGTCAAGAACATTTTACATCTTCTGATTTATGAAATGGATTTTTTAATTGGTAAATGCTGGAAGCCAGTTATTGATGTTAGGCTTGTGTTTATACTGCCCAGAAACGAAAGAGCTGAGATCACCTCCCTTTGTTTTCATACACTACTCGCCAATGCTATAGCAGCAGTGAAGTATCTTAGGCAGTCACCTCTAACAAATTACTGCATTTTCAATTGGCTCACATCATCCTGGCCTTCAGCCTCGCTCCTTACACATGTAAAACATTCACATTACATCTTATTATTTACATAAGGAATTTTTTTGTTTATGGTTAAGAAATGCCAGCTCACACTCTCTTATATCAACTAGGACCTTGTATGAGTACTAGTAGTGCAGCATCTTCTCCTATCTACCTCTTTAATTTCAGAGTGGGCAAGAGAGGAAAAATGGGGAAATCTGGCTGTAGAGAGCTGGCCTGGAGCTGTCATTCCATGTATATCTCAACAGGTTCTTGCCTGCTTCTTACAGATACATGGTTTTCTTGAAGTTCAATTCATTTATGTTCACGTTCTCCTTTTGACACAGTTTGCAATTTTAACAGATCAGGGTTTTATGAGCTGAAATCCTTCTTTTTCCCTGTACACAGGTAGATCACTTAAGATTTCTAATATTGTTATGACCAACCACTGCTTGCTCTAAACTTCAGAGCTTCAAAAAAAATCCTCAAACCCCAACCTAATATTGTTTCTAGAAATTTACCAATGACTTGAGAAAGATGCTCATAGGAGTTGAAGGACAGGACACAAACCTCAAACTCATCTTTCTGTTAAAGGTGTGATTTTTGAGTGAATTGTGCAAAGTAAGCATGTATATGTTAGGTCCCAGTCTGATTGGCCTGGGAGGGGTTCTCACAGCCAGTTTCTCACAGTATAACCTGCTGCTGTTTGGCACAGAAAAAGGAGTGATTTCTGTATATTCTGAACTTTCTACACATTACAGAATTTGATCTTCTGGGAGCCCGACCTTCTTTTTGTAACTCTTCATTTAAAGTTTAGACATATTTTCTGAATTGCTTTTTCTTCTGGTTTCTGCTGTTCATTTGCCAATTCTTTGGAGAAAAAAGAGAAAGATTTTTTTATTCTCATGAATATATCAAGATCTGTGTTGATTTTCAGGGTCATTTTCTCAAGCATTTTCTCTTTACCGAAGAGCTGTGATTTCACTTTTAAGAAGGAAGAAGGAAAAAGGAAAGGATACAACAGAAATTTAAAGCTGTTCTTTTTCTGAGTAGTTACTTCAACAAAGATGGATAGGGTACTTTTTGGAACGTTCTGCTGGTATTGGGAGGCTGCAGGGGGCACTGATGCGCTGTGTACCTACAGCACTGCAGAGCAACAGGCAGACCGGGTACGACTCAACAGTCCTGCAGGTTACAGACACAGAAAAAACACATCAACTATTTATAATCAATTTAGGGTTTGAGAAATTAGGAAATTGTAAAATATTTATATGAATTTTGGAGGGGAATTAATGTTTCTTTTACTGGTAAATATATTTGTTTTTCTGCTGCCATCAAGTAGTTGTAGGGACGAGACTGTTTTCTTAACTTTATAACCAAGGTCCCTTGAAGGATGATCTCTCTTTCTAGAATTGCATTACTTAATATTACAGCCTGAAACAAACAGTCCCCATTCCCTGTAGGAAATAAAATTGTGCTTAGCAGCTCCCCAGAGAGGGCTGTTTATTGGATGTTGATAATTACTTGTTTATGTATTAATCAGCCAATACAGATACTATCTGCCTCACAGACTCATTTAGGTAAGAATGTATTACCGTAAGAAATAATTATATATTTTATCAGTCTATTCAATATTTTGTATTTTAGAACCTAATAAGGATGGCATCTAAGATGTAGAGATTTCCTGATCATAAGGGTGTTTGTGGGTTTATCACTCAGTAACACATGGCAGACATGCAGCACCAGAGCTTAATCTCTTGTGTTTATCTCAGACCTTCACATTTCCTGCAGTTACAAGTGTCCTAAGCCTAGTAAGTTATGGCTTGTTCAGAACCCTTTCTAGAGAGACATGCAGGCTAATTTTAACACAGCAACACGGGAAGAAGCCACCACTTCAACTGGTAGTTTGTACCCATTATAATAATCATTACTGTTCCAGCTTTTTGGGTTTATTACCAATTCACATGTTCCGGTTACAGCATTCAGCCGCCGGCTCTGATACACTGGTCTCTCTTCAGAGAAAGAAACCCCCTCTCTGCCAGGATTTCTCCTCATTAAAGCTATGTGCTAACTTCATATACATAAGAATCACCCTACTCTTATTTTACAAAAAAAAAAAAACAAACAGAGAGACTGAATTCCTGAAGTATCTTTCTGCATACCTATTTTTTTTTTAAAAATTACCAATTTCTTTGAGGATTTTTTAATTATACCTTTCATCTTTTGTACCTTCTATGTACTGCTCCAGTGCACACCAGTACACAACGGGATACAGCACAACCAATATCACAATCAATAGTGGACACAGAAATGAAACTGCCTTCCTACTTTCTTCTTCAGACACACAATTCAGAAATTGTATTTATCACTTTGCTCCTGAAGCCTACATTGAGTTGCTTCTCTACGTTAACTAGAAAAAAACTCTTCAGAACGTTGTTCTACCTTTAAGATTTGGCCTATTTAAAGGTGAGCTTCAAATATGAAGTTTTTATACAAAATTAGTTTCAAAAAAGTTGCTACATATTTCCATTTTGCAGGCTTTGCTTTTCTTCTAACAATTAGATCTGCAATGTTTGAGAAATTTTATTTTATTGCAAATACCCTTTTATGGAATTAACTGCATAGTAATATCTCAAATTTTGATTTATAGGTTTA
Organism: Scolopax mira; assembly: GCA_004320125.1. Taxonomy (NCBI): domain Eukaryota; kingdom Metazoa; phylum Chordata; class Aves; order Charadriiformes; family Scolopacidae; genus Scolopax; species Scolopax mira. Next base: position 10,427 of record BJBW01003123.1, read on the forward strand.
CAATATATATAATTACAATGCATATCTTTTGGATATCTATCATGTAAGGGACTTTTTTAAAAAAATCTGGTTCTAAAACTTGGATTCTTTATAATTTTTAAATCTGGAATGGACAGTTCTTGTTAAAAGTATTCTGACAAAGAAGCTCAAACCATCTTCTTTACTGTAAAAAATATTCAAAATCTTTTCAAAACAGTGCAATATTACTTGTGGTAGATTTTATTTTCTATAAAAACACACAAGGTTTTGTGATGTTGCTGACTGTTTAACTTTCAGCTTTGTTAAATGAGGTTTTTGCAAACCCACAAATACTTCTAAGTGAGGGGGTCCTGTGCTCTACCCACAGACACACCGACGGGCACAGAATGGACGCCAGCAGAGAGCAGCTCAGCAGAATAAAGCTGAGCCTCAAAACTTCTTTTCTCTTGAGATCCTGGCTGTTGGCAGTGGAAGGCAACTCTTAGGATTTCTTATTACTTCTCTATCAAATTCGCAAGTGAATCTCCAAGATGACAAAACCCAAGGAGAAAGCAATACACTGATTCAGGCTTGCGGTAGGTAAATCATTCCTTTCAGTTCGACTCTGGTTCTTACTCATCCTGGCTGACACGACTCTCCTCACAACACGCTCTGGCAAGAGCAGCTACACCTCCACCACGGGGCACTCTCTGCAGAGAACCTGGAAGTCATGGAAACCTGCTCCAATGGTTAATTATTTTGGAGTATATAAAGAACCATTTTTTTTCTCTATTTCTAGATTTCTGTAATTGGAATGATATCAAATGCTTGCACTAAAGCTAAGTGTGACTGTAGTCCAATAAAGAATGCAAGAGATAATTTCTTTTACTATTTGATTGGTTTTAGACAATTCCTTCTGTTACATACTTAGCTCTTCTGAACGACTGCTCATAAAAAATTTAAGAATAGAAATATATGAAATATTCTTAAAGCAGAATTCTGTCAAACCAACCACGCACCCATCTGCAACTTCTAAATGGGAAGAAAAAAACCGAGATTACTTTTTTCTATTCTAAGAGAGGTTTATTATTCACATACCTGTCTGGCTAGAAGCCCAAGTGATTATTTCAGGAAGCTACTGAACCACACCACTTGATGTCTTGTGTCACTAAAATAGTTTTTCTTAAGTATTAAGGTAAAGTTTCCAAAGAGTACTGCAATGTCTATGACACGTGACATTATTAATGCTATGAAAGATACATGTAGTGAATTTCTAAGAACTTTGAAAAATGGCTTTAAATTTAGATTTTATTTTGTGAATCTGCTCCTGTTTTGTAGGAAAGTTAGAATGTTCTCAACCCAATCCAAAGCAAAAAAAGGGTCCTTCTCATTTGCAGGAGTTAAAAACATACCCTTGAAATCCTATACCTCCTCATCTGTCAGATTACCATACAATCCACAGGTAAGAAAGTCCGAAAGACTGCAAAAAGGCTTTCAAGCTATCTTGGCAACCTTCTACTTCTGATCACTCTTGACACCAAAGAAGCTCCAACTACAGAGAATTCACTGGGCTGTACTTTAAACTGCAGCACCTCGCAGAATTTCTGCACCAACCTGTGGGGGTTCACTGAGCTGTGTCACCTCTTAACTCTCATACCTCTTTCCTATGTAAGGACTTGTGATCATCTACCAAACAGGCACCTGACGGGCTATCTCTCCTAGTTACATGTTTTTAAGAATGTACTGTGGCTGAATAAAGTGACTTTACACACTAAGCACAGTTACTTGTGTGGCTTTGAATCTACCACTCAATGTAAAGATGCCAAAGCGGATACAGACTATTTGTTACAGAAACCCTTAACACATATTTCTCCTTCCTAAATTTTGTTCTATACGATAAATATTCTGAATAAAGCTTAGTGCTTTTTTACTGATGTATAAAGGCACCAATTTATATGCAACAGTTAAGTATTTGGGGTGAAACAAGGTTTATAAATGCCATTAGTAAATTCAGTAATCTATCTAGAGTAGGAATCTCCAGTAACTGGAGATATTTGCTATTATATGACTGCCCTAAGGTGGATGCAGTGGTGTGACGTGAGTGCAACGTAGCATTTCTCCAGCACGGGAGCCTCTTCAGCACATGGAACTAGTGTGTTATGAGCGAATGAAGTACACATCAACTTTTCCTTTCTGTGCAATGTGCCAGTGTGTTTTCCAAAATATTGGAGCTATTATTTATTTGCAGCAACACACGGCCTCAGACTCATCCACTGGTGTGCATACGTTGACATATAAACTTGCAAATGGCTCCTTGATAAAAGCAGAAGGAACAACCCCCATGGTATCCCTTAAGTCTTGTCTCAGTAGGTTCCGTGCAGGGGCCCTGCAATCCCAGCAGAAATCAAGATCTCATTACAGTCGTTCATTACAGACAGACTAACAGACGGTGCTGTCACTAAATTCTGTTGGCGGGATGAAGAACCAATCCTCTGGTGGCATAATGCATACGCAATGAGAAGTGTGAGCAAGGTCAAGCTAAACACCACCAGAAAATGGTTACTCTTTGAGAAATAGAGTTGCCCCAAGAAAGGTTGGCATTAGTTTTGTGGTATCCTGATAAGAGACAACCTTTTCCAGAAAGAGGGAGAGAAATGAAATATTTACTAACCCACATGATCTCACCTGCATATATTTGACACAAGGATTTGTCTCATATCCATCACAAACAATTTCACAGAATACTTCAAAAGATTGAGCTAAGGGCTTACAAAACAATTTAAGTGATTGTGAGGATTTGGAACAGTAGGAAAGATTAGATCTGTCACTTCTTTCTTTTTTTTAATGCTTTTACAGCATTGAAGTCTGTATCACTGAAAAGCCATCACCTGAACAATAATACCAAAGGAGGAAGAAAAGGTAACAGGAAAAAAAAAACAGAATCCATGTACGTGCACAGAACAGAAAGAAAACTGCACAGGGCAGCAAAAGTCACAAAAGAAAAGAAAACATTGCAAGCAAATGTTGTAAAAGATGAGGGAAATCAAGAATGGCAAATCAAGCAAACAGGATGAAAGTATATAAAAGCAATTTAGGCACTGGAAAAGGAGGAAAGGGCAATTAGAAGCACATAAAAAAGGTTATGAGCCAGCAAAAGCGATACATAAGAGAAAAAAAGTAATAAAATAAATGCATAAACAAGAACAAATGCTTGTTATCTCTCTCTGTGTTAATCATAGAAAACACAGAAAACCTATCACAAAAAGAAAACTAAATACTGCCAGTATTCTTCATTTAATCATTTTCTGGTTTTTGCTGTATTCAGAATTGAAGACATAACTACAAATTGGAAACAAAAAAATATGACCATATTCCTGGATTATAAATCTGAATAATCTCTCTTTCATATATAAGAGAATCTCAGTGTTTCTCGTAGGGTCATGCATTCATGAATAAACTAACATGTAAATAGACAGAAGAGCTTAAGTTTGGAACTCTGTGATGTCCCCTGCAGGTGTAAGCCAGCTTCTGCATTTGATTGTATTCAAGTTTTTCAGCTCAGGTGGATTCATGTGAAGAAACTCTTTAATGTTACCCGAGCCTTGTGCAGACTAACGCGCAGTGCGCACCGCCACAAGCGCCGTTCCCGTGTGGAATGGTGACTGACCTTCACAACCCGCTGAAAAATAACTTCCAACAGGACAACTTGCCCTTCTGCCAAGTATGGGGTTCATGCCACAGAAAGAGTTGATCTGTTGGCCAGAGTATTGACTCCGGAAGTCAGAAGGCTCTACAGAGGGACCTGGACAGGTTGGATCAATGGGCCAAGGCCAATGGGATGAGGTTCAACAAGGCCAAGTGCTGGGTCCTGCACCACAAAGAGGACATTGAGGTGCTGGAGCATGTCCAGAGGAGAGCCACCAAGCTGGTGAGGGGTCTGCAGAACAAGTCACACGATGAGAGGCTGAGGGAACTGGGCATGGTCAGTTTGGAGAAGAGGAGGCTGAGGGGAGACCTCCTTGCCCTCTACAGCTCCCTGAAAGGAGGCTGGAGAGAGGTGGGGGTTGGCCTCTTCTCCCAAGGGAATGATGACAGGAGCAGAGGAAATGGTCTGAAGTTGGGGCAGG